>JAHBCN010018236.1:0-17134 GCA_019359885.1 Listronotus oregonensis
CCTATAGCGTGGCCCAAAAAATCCCTGAGAAGTTGAAGCTAAACTGTTTATTAATTCTGATATAAACACATTAAAATAGTAAAATTTCGTCTAAATCCAAAGAAATAATATTGTATATATTTGTTTAGAGTAAAAATAATTTGATTTAACATTTAACACATACAGGGTGGTCCAGTATCGAATAAATAATATGGTTTATGCCAACTAAAATGTTAATATCGTGATATACTTTTATATATTTTAAGAATTTATACATTTTTGACTGTTTATTAAGGTTAATTTGAGTTAAAATATTTTGGTTTATTGTTCCAAATATACAGGAATATTTAAAATTAAAGATTGTTCTTTTGGTTTGTTCCCACAAGATATTTTGTGACATATAAAGAGGTACATAGTTTTAAAATCTGCACATTTTTGGCAATTTTTTAACAGAAGTATAATAAAATTAAGCTACCCATCACTAAAATAATTTTCGTGGGTACACTTACAGTCACACACAGTACACTAGTCGTACGACTATAATATGGGTAAATGTCACAAAATATCACATTATAAGAAACCAAAAATAAAAACCTCTAATTCTAAATATTCCTGTATATTTAGGACAATAAACCAAAATATTTTAACTTAACTTTACCTCAATAAACTGTCGGAAATGTATAAATTCTGATGTATACAAGTATATCACGATATTAACATTTAATATAGTTGACTTAATCCATATTATTTATTCGATACTGGATCACCTTGTATATCTTAAATTTTAAAACAAAATATTTTAACTCTAAACAAATATACTTAGTATTATTTCGTTGAATTTAAACGAAATTTCACTCTTTTAATGCGTTTATATTGGAATTAATAAACAGTTAAGCTTAAACTTCTCAGTGATTTTTTGAGCCACCCTAATGTCCCATTTAAAAGATGTTTCTATTGATCTAAGAAACAACATACTCAAATTAAAAAAAAATCGTTTGTGAACTAGAATCCCACGTTATGTGTGTGTATTTTCAGTCACCAAATATTACTTCATTTGGTTAGTTTTGATTAGTTATGATTAGTCCTGAAAAAGTTAATAATTTGGTGACTAAATAAATTAGGTACTGTTATGATATACCTTATACTTTCTTGTTACCTTGATTTACCTTATGTATATTGTCTTTGTCAAGTTATTGTCATTATCACATTTAGTTTCATTTAAGTTAATTAAAGCCTATATTCTCAAAGGTTTCTTTTACTTTTACAATTTAATTAACTTAAATGAAAATCATAAATAAACTACTTCGTCCTGAAAGGCTTGACTTGGATCCCAGTTCACCTTCAGCTGCACAACTCTGGAAGCATTGGCATCGTTCGTTTGAAAACTTCCTTGAAGCCGCCGAGGTCAAAGATGAGAAAGGAAAGCTGAATTTACTCATAAATTATGTTTGCTCTACGGTTTTTGTATACATCAGTGAGTCAACAAGCTATAAGAATGCTATTAAGATTTTGGAACAATTGTATGTTAAACCAAAGAATGAAATATTTGCCCGACACTCACTTGCGACCCGAAGACAACAACCTGGTGAGTCTATTGATCAATTTTTACAAGTTCTTAAGTAAATGAGCAAAGAATGTAATTTTAAAGCTGTCTCTGCGGATCAAAACAAAGATGATTTCATTAGAGATTCTTTTATCACTGGCTTGAGCTCATCAAAAATAAGACAACGTCTACTAGAAAATATAACCCTTAGTTTGGATTTTGGATTTTTGGAATATGTCAGTCCGAATCTTATTATTCCCATTTCCATAACACTGCCGCATCAGCAAGTGTGGATCCAAAGGAAAGTGCCCAGAAAAATAATTCTATGGAACGGAGACTACCGTCTCTACGCGACATTTAGCCCCGCGTGGAGATATGGCATTGCAAAACTCCCTTGACTCTGAAAATCCTCCTTCTTCCTCTACAAACACCCAGATTAAAGAAATAGGTGATTCCATTGGCCTGCAGGAAGCAACCAGTAAAGGTGCAAACTCGCCAGACAATCGTTCTGATTCAGAAATTCAGTCTGTTCAGATGACACAACTTTCAAAAGGTGATGTCGATTTTATGAGAACACCTTGATTCTTGTGAAATTTTGGCTTTAATTCTGCACATACAGGACATGATGCTGTTACTTTTCGAACATCTTCAATAGAAAAGGGTAAATTTTTACAACGGACCCAATGATAAAGCCGAGTAACTCCAGGACGTCATAGGGCATCATGATGTTCATAGAGAGCTTTGATGTTCTGTGTGGCAGAACAAATCCTCGACAGGGTATCACCTACATTGTTTTCATTTCCAGGTCTATAAATTATGTCATAATAGAAACATGATAACTCCAAACGCCATCTTAAAATCTTTTCATTTTTAATTTTTCCATGATTTTTAGTGTCGAACATAAACGCCACAGAAAGGTGCAAAGGCAACTTTTACAAAATTCAGTCTGTTCAGATGACACAACAAAACCCAGATCAGATTCCACCTGGTAGGACTTCCTATGAAGACCAAATTCAAAATCAAGGTGAACTTAATGGCAATTCATCTGTTAACTATCCGAGACGCAATCGACAATGTCCAACCTATATACGTGACTATGTCACAAGGTAGAGGGGAAGAATGTTATGATATACCTTATACTTTCTTGTTACCTTGATTTACCTTATGTATATTGTCTTTGTCAAGTTATTGACATTATCACATTTAGTTTCATTTAAGTTAATTAAAGCCTATATTCTCAAAGGTTTCTTTTACTTTTACAGGTACAATCCATTTTTAATTCATACAAAAGTTGGCATAAATTTCAACCCAATATATAATACATATTTACAGAGACCAGTTCTATTCATTTTGTAAAAAATGTGTCAGCATGTAAATAAATTTCGAGTGTTGTAAAAGACAAAAGGACTGCAAGACAGGTACTGCACGACACGACGAGAGCCATATAGAACCGTCTGCCGGCCCGAATATTTACAACCGATTGTTTTCGCTAATTTGATAAGAAAATTAATTGCTTGTCGTCGCCACTACTTACAACAATGCCCACGATACGACAGTGCATGCCTAATTTATCAAAGAGTTTTTGCAGTAATACCTTATTTTCAAATATTTCTTCTTAAGGACAGTACTGTGATGAAATAGTCAACTCTAACAATATTAAACATAAAAAAATCTAACCTCAACAAAAATTTTCGAAATACTTATAAAAAAGGCAATTTTGATACCCTAACATTAACATAAAACACCCAAAATGGAAAAATAAATATAAGGGGATGTGAAACGAGTTGGAATCCTATTTCCATTAATTTTGCGACCAAAATGCTGAGGTGTGTACTGTATTTGGGGTTTGTTCATTCAACAGATGCTACAATTTTAAACATGCCTTTTGAACGCGCCGGTGGTGCCCCCCCTTTTTGTTTTTGCGGGGTTTTTTCAAATCATCCTCGCAAATTTAAAACTTTTTAAAAATACCTAAAAATTAAAAGTGGTGACCCAAATACATTTTTTTATTAAAAAAAAAATTGGGGAATTATACCGACTACCTAAAAAAAAGGCCATATAAAGAGTAGTAAATACCTTATTTTCAAGAAAATTTCCACCAAGTTTTTGCCAATTAAAAAGTTTGCATTTTTTTGGGGTTACCATAGTCCCAAAAAATTTCCGGAAATTTTCATCCTCCTTGGGGTAAGGGGCCTGAAATTACACGGAAAATTTTTTTGACGTTTATAATTAAAATTATTTTTTTCAGGGTTATATCGAATTTTTTAAAAAATAATATCTCAAAATTAATAAGTGAAAATCCTTTAACAATTTACCATATATTTTTTATTATGTAGTTTTAAAATTAATTTACTTGTTATAAAAAATTAAAATCATTTTTAAGCAAAGCGTCTAAATGTTCCTGGTTTTAGCCACTTTTTTCTTTAATGGGGAATAAATAAGGACACATTCACTTAACTTTATAAATTGTCTTTTTTTAAAAAAATATAAAAGTTTTTTGAAACAATCGTATTCTGTTGTGATCCACGAAGGCATCCATATTTCTTAGACTTTGGGGAAGTTAATGATGTTTAAAAACCCCCAAAAAATTTGGTGAATAAATGTCTTGCCCGCATTCTTGTAATAAATACATTAAAAATTTTAAGTTCCTTTTATACATTTTAATTTCACTGATTTTTTTTACAAAACTAACTTAAAAAGTATTTAAAAACCCATTCTTTTAAAAATTTTTTAAAACACAAAAGATTTTAATAATTAATTTATGGTTAAATAACGTTAGTGTACTTGACATGAATTGATGATTTTTTTGACTACAAAAGGGTGACAGATAAGTCCGGGGAAAACAAAGCCGTTTAACGGTCGTGTTGTCGCTCGTTAAACTATATTTTTTTGTAAGAAAATATATTTCTACCAACTTTAGAAAAAAAAAATTTATAGAAATTTGAAGGAGTGAACTACCATTGACTTATCTTTTATTATTTTGTGTAACTAAAGTCCGTTGTTTTATTTTATTTAACCAAGCATGCATGTGAATTTCGTTGATACTACATACTGCTCTGGGAAATGCTTTAACTTTTTTGTAACAAAATGTATTTTTCAACTTTGAAAACGAATTTGTAAAAAACAAAAAGAATTACTATCGACTTATTTTTTTTTTTCGTTTAACTAAAGTGACATAATTATATTTTTATTTAACATAATAATATGCAAGTAAATTTCAATGAAAATGAAAATGCGTCGAATAATTTTTAAGAAAATATATTTCTACCAATTTTTTGAAAAAATTTTTTTAGAAATTTGAAAGAGTAAAACTATCATCGATTTTTTTTTTTATTTTGTGTAACTAAATTTTTTTTACTTATAATTTATTTTACCTAATGCATGCATTGAATTTCGTTGATACTACTTTTCCTACTGCTTCAACTTTTTTGAAAAAATGTATTTTACCAACTTTAGTAAAACAATTTTTTGAAAACCGAAAGATTGAGTTACTATCGACTTATGTTTTATTATTTCGTGTAACTAAAGTGAGATAATTTATTTTTATTTATCATAAAAAATTTAATGAAATTTTTATTGATACTAGATACTACGTCCAATAACCCTTGGGGAAGGGGAAAAAAAAATTTCTATCAACTTTAGAAAAAAGAATTTAAGAAATTTGAAAGAGTAAACTACCATCAACTTATTTTTTATTATTTTGTGAAACAAAAAAATTTTTATTTTTATTTTATTTAACTTAATAATGTAATATGCATGTGAATATCATTGAAAAAACACTTACTCAAATATACTTTTCGCTTTTTTTGACACTACGCATAAAAAACAATTATATTGTTTTTTTTGGAAAAGGGTTTTGCAGATATTTTCAGTTTTTATATATATCATGATATTTTCACGATATATATCATGATTTTTAAACCCCAATAAATACCCAAAAAATTTGGGGTATATATCAGATAAAAAATTATTAATTTTGAAAAAAAATTTCTTGCGAAGAATGAAACCTATTGCAGTTCCCTTTTGGGTAGAATGCAACGAGACGGTTCTGCAATAGGAAGGGGTGTTGAAATAGGGGGGAATTTGGGAAAATTAGGGGGGTCTTAAGGAACAGCAAATGTTTTAAAACATTTAAAAAGGGGAAAGGGGAAAAAGCTTTGACACCCGCACATTATTTAGCCAACTTATTGGATCAAAAGTTTTGGGGTTTTTTTAAGTAAGTAATGTGGAGAAGCAGTTATTATTATATGAATATTTACAAAAGATCAATCCTGAATTTATTCCTATAGCAATGGCTTTAAGCACCGAGTCAAAGTCTTCCTTTATTAGTTTAGGAGCCAGAAAAGTACTTCAATTGGTCTAAATTTAAAAAAAGGGTTTTCCCAGATATATGTAGAAAACTTTTGGGGAACAGTTTTGGCATCTGCAGGGAAAAATTTTTTTTGATTTTTTGGTTTTGTTCCCCAGAAAACCCGGGGAAAAGCTGGGGAAAGAAAAAGCTGCCCTTACTTTTTTGTTTGGGTTTTTTTAACCCCAAAAACTGCAACCAAATGGGGCTTTGGACGGGGGCGGGGGAAAAGAACAAAAAGGAGGACCGAGGGGGCCTAAAAATTTTTTTTAAAACCCAAAATTCTGAAAAATGTTTTCCATTTTGGGACACTTGCTACATACGAGTATTTAATGTAATGGGGAGTCTTAGAAAAAAAAAATGTGTTTTTTTTTTTTTTTAATATTTTTAGTTCTTTCACATAATATATTCATATGAACTATCGTTCCTTAAGAAAGAAATTTTTTTTTTAAAAAATTTTTTTTTTTAGTTTAAATTTTTTTTGATTTATTTTTATAAAATAAATTTTGGGGAAAGTTGTAATATATGTTTTATTACTGTTTTAAAAACATTATTTTAAAAAAGGGTATTATTTTTAAAAAAATCCGAAAATATCAGAAGCTTTTTATATATTTTTAATTTTTTTGGTATATATCCGATATATATCGTTAATATCGGATTTTTTTATATTTTCAATAAATATCATGATATTTACAAAAACCCTGTCTTTTTGAATTGACAACAAAGTTTAGGTACCTACTATTTAATTTCAAAACTGTCATAAAACATCTTTATTTTTTTAAACTTTTGTAGAAATTTTCTTACTTGATGAAAGTTCTAAATTAAATTCGAAATTTTCACCCAAGAATATTTTAAGAAATTTTGCCTCGCCTTACGGCTCGGGAAAATTTTCAAAATATTCGTGACTTTGAAAAAATTTCTGAAAATAATTTAGACACTTGTGGTATTATAAGTGAAAATTTTGGATATTATAAGAAATAGTTAGAATAGGTTAAAATCAATTGCTATGCATAAAACTATAAAGATAAAACTCTTAAAAGTAAATGAAAAGTGCATAAGAAAAAGTGACAAATTTGGATTCTGAACAACAATCATATTTACCAAAAAACCTTAATGGCCGAATGTAAAAAACGATCAAAATCAAGTGTAAAACATTTAAAATAAATTAGGCTATAATATTATATAAAGAAAGGACTTAAAAAGACTTTAGCATTTTAAATTTAAAAGTAAAGGTCAATGGTCATGCCCATAACATTAATATTAAATTTTAGTAATGACCAAAGTATTTTTAAAATGGTAAATTATTGCAAATAATTATGGTAAGTTATGTATTTTAGTTTAGGCCTAGTAAAAGTAAGAGAAAACCTAAAGTTTAATTACAATTTAAAATAATAAGAAATTTCATGTGTGCAAATTTCATGCTTTCATAATCTATTTACAAAAGTAAACAACTTTAAATAAATCAAAACCAAACAAAATATATATCAAAAAAAGCTTAAAGTTTAAGCTATAATTATATGTGCATATCAACCAGCAAAATATTAAATCAAAAACAGGAAAGTCAAAAGAAAACCAGTTTTATTAAATATTTTATAGGGCAAACATCAAAATGATTCAATTGTTTCGCTTACTATATAAGCAAAATTCGAAAAATATCAAGGAGTTGCATAAAATACGTGCTCTTATAAACCTTGCTCTCCGTTGATTTGAAAATTTTGAAACTTAGAAAAACTTCTAAGAAGTAATAGAACTCTGGGAGTTCTGACTTTTTTATTGTAAATTTTCTCCTCTTTGTGTTGCTTTTTTAAAATTACTTAATTTTTAATATTTTCGGAATTATTAACAAAAAGCACAAACCTTTTTTTAAACTTAATTTGTTAATAAAATTTGCAATTTTTTGCGTGCTGAAAAATAAAAGATGCTTTTAGAAACGAACAGAAACGAACAAATAAGGCATTCCATTTTAAAATATTAATTTTAGGTCGAATCTTATTCGTTTTTATTCATGTAAGTATTCTTTCAGATTCAACACAATAAATGTACCGGGTGTTCCACTAAGAGAGGTAGTCGGCTATATCTCAGAAACTACTAATGGTATAACAAACGGGAAAAAATTTTATATAAAAGAGACCAAGAGAAATTGCTGGGAATTATTTTCAAGTCTGTGGATGGCCGCTAGGGGGCGTAAGGGTAACAACAAAACATAAAAATATACATTTCTCAAAAAAATATCAAATAAAGTGTATCAATAAATGGTACTATTTTATTCTTTAATGTTTTCTAAACAACGAAGCTTCAGGTGTTATTTTTGTCAGTTCTAAATTAAAGTGGTGGGGAAGGTTAAAGATTAATTTAGAAAAGTGCTAATAACTCCGGTTTGTTTTAACCGAATTTAATAAACTTGGTCTCGTTTAGAAGTGCATTTTAAGCATTATTTTAGGTGTATAAACTATTGCTACACTCATCTCACAAACGCACAAGATAATAACTTTTTAGAAATTTTTTGAAATTTTAAAAGAGAATTACTTTCATATTTAGATTCAAGATAACAAAACGGCGAAAACCGCAATTAAATATCTCTTTTCAAACCGAATATATTAGCAAAAATATTTAAAAACGACATAGAGACGTAACGCATTTAACGACACAATGTTTTCCCACCTAGGCCGATTTCTTTAGGTAAAAATTAAATTTATAAATTTTTACAAATCTAATGACATACTGCATGGTTTTTACTAATATTAACCCATTTAACGATATTAGACAACATTAGATAATTACCAAACTAAAACTGTAATAATCCATTAAGCGTGGTCCTTATCAAGTTAGCTTTGAAAACAAAAGGATGCTGAAATGTCAAAATCCAACAATTTTTATTTCAATAATATTATTTTTAGTGTTGTGCTATTGTGTTTTTAAAAATATTATTTTTAGTGTTTTGCTATTGTGTTCTTTAAAAATGCCTTTGTTGCTTGAGGATTAAACTCTACATAAGCAAAAACGTTGATGACGTCTGCGGTGTAAGGGGCGAAGAACACTTCCCGTTGTACGAAAGCGATTTGCTAAACAAGTGAACATTCTGCTGCCGCTGCCGTACCGGCCTCTCTAAGGATATCTCAATACATACAGCCTTGCAGCTATTGTCGCATTTTGCAGACACTCAAAATAAATAGCAATAATATCAACTGCTTTTTCAAGCAATAAAGGCATCTTTTAAAAACACAATAGCACAACACTAAAAATTATATTTTGAAATAAAAATTGTTGGATTTTTGACATTTTAGCATCCTTTTATTTTCAAAGCTAACTTGATAAGGACCACGCTCGACGGATTATTACTGTTATAGGTTGGTAATTATCTAATGTTGTATAATACTTTAAAATTGGGTTAAAATTAGTAAAAATTACGTAGTATGTCATTAAAATTTTGTAAAAATGTATAAATTTAATTTTTACCTAAAAAATCGGCCTAGTAGAAAACATTTTTCCTAAATGCGTTACGTCTCTATGTAGTATTTATATTTTTGCTAATATATTCGGTATGAAAAAAGATATTAAATTGGGTTTTCGCCGTTTTGTTAGGATTTTTTTCTCTATCTAAATATGTAAAAAGTATCATAATTCATTGTATTTAAATTTTTCAAAAAAAATCGTAAAATAGGTTAGTTTTTACCTTGAGCCCTCTAGCGGCGTTTCATGAGATAAGTGTAGCAATATTTATACACTTGAAAATAATGCTTAAAATGCTCTTCTAAACGAGACTAAATTCACTAAATTGGTTAAAGCAATCCGGTTATTAGCACTTTTCTAAATTAAACTTTAACCTTCCCCCCACTTTAATTTAGAACTGACAAAAATTACACCTGAAGCTTCTTTGTTTAGAAAAATTTAAAGATAAAAAATAGTACCATTTATTGATACACTCTTATTTGATATTTTTTTGAGAAATGTATATTTTTATGTTTTGACGTTACCCTTATGCCCCCTTAGCGGTCATTCCCGACTTGAAAATAATTTCCAGCAATTTTCTCTTGGTCGCTTTTATCTAAAAATTTTTTCCAGAAAGTTATACTAATAGTAGTTTCTGAGATATAGCCGACTACCTCTCTTAGTGGAACACCCGGTACAAGATGGTTATTGTACCTTTTTTTTTAATATGGGGAAAGCCACAAATATGTCCCTGTTCAACCCTGGTAGGATGACCCCGTACATAGTACATATAAAATAGTACCAACTATAAGTGTTTATCATTACTTTAAATCAGAATTGTTTAATAAAAAAAATATAATATTGCGTGTTTCTTTTTTATTTCACACCGGTGATCATGACTGCAGACATGAATGAATGTAAACACTTCTCGCTACATTAAGGTTAGTCTTATTTAGTTACGGAGCTTTAAGAATTACTATGCAGTCATACTTAGGTTGAAATTTTTAAAACCTTCTACATATGTCATCCGTCATTTTTATACGCTCAGGTAGTTCTAGTTTTATTTTTGGCAGAACCTCTAGCCTACTGTGGTTTAAAGTAATAAAGTTTAAATAAATTGCATCCACGGTATATTATTTTTTTTATCTTGGGACAGTCCACGAAGGCTGATATCTAAGTACTAACGTACCGTGGGTGTCTTTGGAGTGGTGAGAGGAAGTTCGTTCACACGGGACTTAAATTTTTTGGAGATTGGGAGGAGAAGGAAAAACTTCTGCGGGCAGCAGGTTCCATAGTCTTGACACTCTAGGAAAGAAAAAACGAAGAAAGCGGAAAGTTCCGGCCTCTCTAACTGAACTGTAAAAGGATGCATAAAAGTTGCACTACGTGTTGCTCTGTTGGGAGCCGCCAGAGAAGGAATTATACTGGCCAATTTCTCTGAGCAGAAGCCATAAAAATACCTATAGAAGAGCGACAGATCCCCTACAGCTCGACGGTGGGCAAGAAGAGGAAGCCTTTCTGTGAGCGTTGGATCATTAATAAGACGAACGGTTCTTCTTTGAATGGAGTCCAGAATGCTAAGTGTTGTAGGGGACGCCATTCCCCAGACATGAGAACAATATTCTAAAGGGTCTGATTTGGGATACATACAGAGTGTACAGATTGGAAGAAGAGAAATATTTTCTGGCTCGGAAGAGGAATGCAATCTTGTTTGAAGCTGCCGAAGCTATGGATGAAATGTGTTTGTGCCAGTTGAGGTTATTCTCAAAAGTAACGCCGACAAGATTAAACGACTCTTTGTTCTACAGAACTTGGCCGCTCATATGGAAGGTTTGAGCATTCGCAGACTTTTTTCGCGGCAGCGAACATGATTGTGTTTTCGAGGCATTAAACTTAACAAGATTTTTGGCGCTCCAATCTAAGATGCGTTTCAGGTTTTGTGAAAGAGATATCTGCATTGACCTGCGCTTGTTTTCGAAATCAGAATAACACGGTGGCTTAAGAAATTTAATACTAGAATGGGGGGTACTATCGTCAGCAAAACTATGACTGGGATTGATTGTGGAAAAGAGAAAATCGTTAATGTGTAGAAGAAACAGCGTGGGTGCCAGCACTGAGCCCTGGGGCACCCCAGCATTAATTTTGGTAGAAGCAGGAGGAATGACCATCTATAACTGATATACGTCGATTAGAAAGGAAACTGGAAAGCCAAGGGCAAAGCTTAGGTGGAAGACCGTAAGAAGGAAGTTTGTTAAGAAGCCCATCATACTAGACCTGATCGAAAGCTTTGGATATGTCAAGAGCAACGATCTGGAATTCACCAAAAAACTCAAGGGACTTGTTCCAGTTGTGTGAGACAAACGAAAGAAGATCAGTTGTGGATGTACTGTGACGAAATCCATATTGTCTATCATGTAAGATTTTATGTTTTTCCAGATACTTTAAGATTTGGGAATTAATTAATTTTTCAATTACTTTGCAAACAACTGAAAGAAGTGATATAGGTCTATAGTTAGAAGGGAGACTTTTGGATCCCTTTTTGGGGACAGGTTGCACACGTGCAGCGTTCCAACTCTCCGGGAAAATGCTCGTGTCGTAAGAGATTTGAAAGAGGCGAGTTAAGATGGATGCAAGCTCGGGAGCACATTTTTTTAAGACGATTGCTGGTATGCCATCCAGCCCAGACGATTTTTTAGTATTAAGAGAAGAAAGAATACGCTTGATCTGTTTGACTTTAAAAATTATATCGGACATTTTATGAGAAACAGGGACAACTGTTGGAAGAGGAAAATTAATAGGAGGATCAAGCGTAGAATTGGCAGCAAATTGTTTGGCAAATAGTTCGGCCTTTCCTTTGGAGGTAGAGACAATTCCATCTTCAGAGATTAGGGGTGGAAAAGAATTTGTGCAAAAGTTCTGACTAATATTTTTGGCAAACGACTAGAAAGCTTTACTGCCATTTGAGCAAGAGAGAACTTTATCTTTTATTCGATTGTTAAAACGGTCTTTTGCTGCTGAGATGGTCTGATTATACTGATTTCTCGCTTCGATGCTAGCCTGTCGATTTTCGGGACTGGGGTTTTGAAGAAACTTTTTGTGGGATTTAATTTTTAAAAGTCTAAAATATTTTTGATAAGAGAATTTAATATGCTTTCTTTGTAAATTAAAATATATAGGGTGTTCCATTTAAAAAAATGAGGTTGGGTCCAATAACTTTTTTACCCGACCCCGTATACTTATTTTAAAAACGGTGGATTATTTAACAATCATTATGAAGAAACTTTTGTATTAAATATTTTTCTGTATCTCTTTTAAGTAAGGAAATCTATGGGCATTCTAAAATTGACATTTTTTTGGTTTTCCCCGTATCTGAGGTTTGCCAACTTGTTACAAAACTAAGAGAAGACACATAAAAAATTTTTAGCGTCTCTTTAAAAAAATATATTTTAGCATAAAAATTTGGAACAATTGGAAATCGATGTTTTTTTTCGAAATTAAAAAAATATGTGTATGTAAAAAACGTTCTTATATAAAATACAAATTTATAATTTTATTTTAATAACCTAAATATGTATTGTGCAAAATAAAATAAAAGAATGAAAAAAAAGTGTTTTTTATAAATTTACGGAAATATGGCTAGAAAAAAAAATATTTTTAAAGGGTTTCCTAGAAATTTGCAGAAATATATATCAAAAACAATAACTTAAAATAATAAAACGAAAACAACATACTTAAAAGGTTTTCTAGAAATTAACAGAAAAACCATCAAAGAAGAAAGATAGCAACAAGTTTAATGAGAATAAGTACCTTTCAAAGAAAATCAAAGCCAAAATTGCAGATGGAGATATCAGAAATGAAGAGACCTTTGAAAAACTGAAAAAGAAACATCCAGTATCCGAACAAGATAATGATGTCGATTATTCCTTTAAAAATATTGATTTTAATTTTTCTATATCTGAAAATGAAATTAAAAGTGCTATTTCTTCATTTCGTCCTGGGTCTTCTGGTGGTATAGATTCATTAAGACCAAGACATCTTAAGGACTTGGTAAGTGACGAGCATGGTAACCATTCTTTTAAATTACTGTCGTCAATTAAGTCTTTTATAACTCATTTATTTCAAGGTTCAGTTCCAAAAGATATTTGTAAATTTTTTTATGGAGCAAACCTATGTGCTTTTAATAAAAAAGATGGAGGTATTTGACTAAAAGCAGTAGGAATATGTTTCCGACGTTTAGCTTCTAAGGTAATATGCTCTCGTATTTATGAAAAAATAGGAAACCTTTTTCGCCCATATCAACTTGGCTTTGGAACAAAATGCGGAGCAGAAGCAGCAATACATGCAATACGTCGTTTTCTTCCTTATCCTCACGAATCAGATAGAGTTATTTAAAAATAGATTATCAAAACGCTTTTAATATGAAAAATAAAAAAACAATTTTATCACGAGTAAGCGAATATCTCCCAGAATTTTTACCATTTATAGCCAATGTTATGATAATCCGAGTTTACTTTCATACGGTGATCAACATATTTTTTCTCAAAGAGGTGTCCAACAAGGAGATCCTCTTGGACCAGCTCTTTTTAGTTTAGCAATTCATCCACTTATTTTATCATTAAATACAGAAATAAATCTTTGGTATCTATATGACGGTACACTTGATGGAAACCCAAAATCGGTTTTAGATAATTTTCATAAAATAATCAGAGGAAGTAAAGATTTGGGTTTAAATTTAAATTTTGATAAGCGTGAATTAACTGTTTTATCTAGAGATCATTCCAATATACTATCAAATTTTTTTAGTGTTGTTCCTAATCTGTCAGTAATTCCCATTTCAAATTTTAATTTATTAGGAAGTGCTTTTTCGTCAAATAAAATTGAATACTCAATTAATAAAAAGGCAGAATTTTTAAAATCTCTTAGCACCAAATTAAAATTTATAGACTTACATATTTCCTATTATTTACTAAAATATTCCTTTGCCATACCTCGAATATCTTATTTGTTAAGATGTTCACCTTGTTCGAAATCTCCAGAATTCCTTTGTAATTTTGATAATGTATTACAAAGTTTGGTTTAAGACATAACAAATTGTGATATTAAAATAAATTCTTGGTTACAAAGCACTCTTCTAGTAAAATTTAGAGATCTTGGAATAGGAGATACATCCACCCTGTCTATTTTTGCCTTTTTAGGTTCAATTAATGACGTGTCAGGTTTACTTTCCAAAATTTTACCTTCCTATATTCTCGCGACAGTAGATAGTGATTTCAGCAATTGTTTTGTAAGATGGTTATCTGTTTGCAATCTTCAAAATCAACCACAAGAATTACCAAAAAAACAGAAAGATTTTGACTTTTTAATTTGCCAAGCTCGTCACAAATATATTACAAACATGTGCCAGACAAGTGAAGATAAGGCTCGTCTACTTGCTCTTCAGGCCCCTGAAAGTAATGCTTTTCCTTCGCTTTCAGACTTGGTCTGCCTGTGTGGGAGAGCACACCTGCGTTTGCGGCGAAAATGCTGATATTTATGGCCTACATGGGTTAAGCTGCAAAAGCGCAGGGCGTTCTTCTAGACACAGTCAGATAAAGACATTATCAAAAGAGCTCTGATTTTAGCTGAAAATCCTTCTGTGTTAGAGCCTCTTGGAGTTTGCAGAAGCGATGGAAAACGGGTAGATGGAATGACCTTAATTTCCTGGAAGTATGGAAAACAATTACTTTGGGACGCTACTTGCAGCCATACACTTACAAAATCCTATCTGGACAAAACTTCTAATTTTGTAGGTGCGGCTGCTCGTATTGCCGAGAATAAAAAACATCTAAAATATAAAGAGCTTGAAGAACGCTTTATCTTCATTCCTTTTGCTGTTGAAACTTTTGGTCCTATGGGTGATGAGGCTAAGTGTTTTATTAATGAAATTTGCAAAAAAAGACAATGCAAAAAATCTCAAAGTTTCATTATCCAAAGAATTGGTTTAGCTGTGCAACGGGGTAATGCAGCATCGGTACTAGGTACAATCCAGGAAGACCTAGGACTTGATGAAGTTTATTATTTTTAAATAAGGATTTAGTTATTTATTTAATTTTAGAATATTGTTATTTGGTATTTATAACAGAAAATGTATTTTTGGATGAAAAAAATAACATTTAATATTTAAAAAATGTATTGTAATCAAAGAAAAGAATGACAAATTGCGTCCTCCGCAGTAGCTGCGAAGGAGGCAGCTCGTTTTGATTCAAAGAAGGACAGCCCTCCCGACTGAAGGGCAGTTGGCAACTCTACCGTATCTGTTAAGCGCGTGGAAATTTGGACACCCCGTTCATTTTTTTAACTAACAAAATAATATTATTTATAAAGCATTTATTATATTAAATTATGGTTTATTTAGGTCAATTGTGCTAAAATTTAGAGGTACTGTTAGATAAATGTTTCATATCATTGTCGACTTAAATATCTTTCTTGCCTAATTATTAATTTACAATTAATCTGAACACAAAGAAAAACACAAAAAAAAAAATATACACTTTAACATATTTTTCAACAACAAAAAATATACACTTTAACATATTTTTCATTCTAACGCAAAAACGCTTTTATTTCTTATGCAAAAATGTACCATTGGCAACCAAAACGACGAAAAAGAAACATTAAAGATTATCTTTGACATATTTTCGCACCAAATTTGCCTGGAATTTTTTAGGTTTATGTAAATCTTTAAAGATCTTTTTATTTTTTGGTCGGCCTTTCTCAAGGTCCTGTTGTTTGAATATGTTATATGGCTGTATTGGGCGATTAGTAAAATACATTTAAAGAATGAAATTCTGTGTCTGCCTGGGTTTCAATAATTATGTGTCATCCTCAGAACAATATTTGAATAATTGTTTTACGAACAGTAAAACCTATTTTGTTTTGTTGAGCTATTAGTACCTAATATATGCTTAATTGCATTGCAAAATAAAAGAAGGTTTATTTTATTTGATAAAAAAAAAAAATCTCAACTAGACCGTGAAAAACGCGATTTCAATTTGTGAGATGTCAGAGAAACGAATACCATGAACAGTACAAAAAACAATGGCACTTTAACAACTGATTTTTTTAATTGATAAAAATGTAAGTAAGAACATTGTTTTTAGTCATAATAAAACATGTGATATCTCAATTTATGAGGCAACAAAATTAATTTATGTACATATGTACTACGAGGGTGATTTTAATACGTGGTTATGTTAATATTAGAATTTTTAAAGATTAAAGAAAGGTAGGTTACGCCAAAGTAAATCAGAGCTGGCTAAGTACAGCCACATGTCGGCATTGAGACCTATATTCCCCACACTAAAAAAAACCCCATAACTTCAAATCACAAACCGTGGTCTTCTAAACCCTGTGACAAAGCCAGACTTTTAAAAAATTAAGCCCACAAAGAGTTTCTTCAAAAAACCCCCGTCCCGAAAATCGACAGTCTAGCATCGAAGCAAGGAATCAGTATAATCAGACCATCTCAGAAGCAAAAGACGTTTTAACAATCGAATAAAAGATAAAGTTCTCTTGCTCAAATGGCAGTAAAACTTTTTTGGGCCTTTGCCAAAAATATTAGTCAGAACTTTTGCACAAATTCTTTTCCACCCCTAATCTCTGAAGATGGAATTTTCTCTACCTCCAAAGGAAAAGCCGAACTATTTGCCAAACAGTTTGTTGCCAATTCTACGCCTGATCCTCCTAATCTTCCTCTTCCAACAGTTGTCCCTGTTTCTTATAAAATGTCCGATATAATTTCAAGTCAAACAGATCAAGCGTATTCTTTCTTTCTTAATACTAAAAAAACGTCTGGG
>JAHBCN010018237.1:0-17268 GCA_019359885.1 Listronotus oregonensis
AAAATTACATAACATCATGAATTCGACATGTTTAAGGTTGTAGGTTTTTTGCCCAAACCCCTAAATATTTTTTTGGTAGGTAATGGTTATTTTGATATCACATAAGTCCTTTTAAAAAGCCCTTTTAACACAAATATCCTAAAATTTTTTTTTTTGTACAAAACCCGCAATAAAAATTTAAAAATTAAAAAAATGATTCAAAATTTGGAAGAAAAAATTTTTAAACATCGTATATAAAAATTAAAAAGGTTGGCATTTGTTAATGAATTTTCAACCGTTGTTGATGTGGTTGGTTAAGTCATGTTAACAGGCCCAAAAAGACTGAGAATGGGGTTTTTTTTGTTCAACCCCCCTCAAATACGAAAAATTTTAGAACTGTGAAAAGGTTTTTTTAAAAAGTTGTTTAAGAATTTAAATTTAAAATTTTAAATGTTACTAAATAAATAAACGTTAACGTTCCTTTTTAAAAAAATTGACATTTACTTTTAACAGTAATGCTTTAAAATGTTATTTAAAAGGAACTTTTTTTTTAAAAAGTTAATTTTTTTAAAATCGGGAAAAGTTAAAAAATAATTTTTTAAAACACGTTTGTGAAAAAATTTTTTTTTTCCTTTTTTTTTGTTATAAAATATTATAAGTTAAGTAAAAAGAAAGGGTTAATCTTTAAATTACCTATACCCCCGTTAAATTGACATGTTTGACACATGTAAATCAACCCCCTTTTCAAAAGTTTTTCAAAAAATAAAAAAAAAAAGGTTACTTAAAAAAAATTTCCTGTGACAAGATTCAGAAAGTTTTTTTTTCTTAATTTAAAGCTGGTACTGGAAACCTATTATATTAAAACCTTAAAACCCGCAAAATGTCAAAAAATTTTTTTTTAAGTACAAACTGCATAAAATTTTAAAAAAAAAAATACCACTCCAAAAGGAAAAAAACCAAATGGCTATTTGGCATTGTATTTCAATAATTTTAAAAAAAAGAAAAGGAAAAGGGGAAAATCAATAAAAAATAAAGGAAAAAAATACATGGGTTTTTTTTACAAATCCTTACAACGAAACAGGTTTGTCATGTATTACTCTCACATCGATGATAAAAATTTTAGAAAAAAAGAAGATTAAGAATATCTTTAAAATTTTTTTTTAAAAATTTATTGTATACAAAATTGTTATAATAAGGCCCCTTTGTTAATTGTTTTAATAATGTTTTTAGTATAAAGTTTTTAGTATCAGTAAATTTAAACCAAAAATTTTTCTTAATTTAATCTTCTTGTGCAAAAATTTTTTATCGTCAATATGATCCTTCATTGAAATCAAATTAAAATTTGGATATACGTAATTCCCCCTAAAAAAAAATTTTGCAATCATCGTTGTGTCCCCCCAAAAAAAAATTCCCAAATTTTTTTTTCATGTGACTACCCCCCAAACCCCTTTGTCCTGGAGCAAACTGGAAACCTGAAAATCGTTAGTTGCCGTTGACCGTTGATGCATGAGTAAAGTCTGGTAAAATTTTTTTCTATGAATATCTACAAAAAAAAGTGGGTAAATGCTTGTCAACAAAACACATTTGTTTGGTTATGTTGCAACTATTTTTTTTTTATAGTTTATTTTGTTTCTGGGTTATCAAATTAAAAAAAAAAATTTTTTGGCTTTTCCCCCCGAATAAAAAATTTTTTAAAAATTTTTTAAAAAAAAATATCTTTTTTTTTTGATATTATTATGGAGAGCTAGTTTTCTCGCAATAATAGTAACAAAAAAAAAGAAAAGACATAAAAAAAAGGTTTAATTTTTATAAAATTGATTTGTTTTAAATTTTTACAATAAAAAAAAATTTTTTTTATGAATTATATAAAAAAAGGGAAAAAAAACTTACTTGAAAAAATTTGGGAACCCCCTTAAAAAAAATTTTATATGTTATTTCAAAAATTTATTATTGACGGACGGATTGCACAAAATTATTTGATTATATTACTTAAAACAGATAAGAAACTAAAAATTGTTTTTGTTAACGGCATTGAACTTCTGACCGCTTTTTAAAAAAAATTTTTTGGTGAAGGTCCCTGTGGTACCTTTTAAATTTAAAAAAATAAAAAAAAAAAAATAAATAAAAAAATTTTAAAACCCTATAGATAAAATTTTTTTGGGGTTTTATTTTATTTCTGGGGTAAAATTAAAAGAAAAATTATTTGGCTTTTCTCCCGGGAAAAAAAGTTTATATATTATTTTAAAAAATTATACTTTTTTTTAGATTACTATAAAAACTAGTCTGCACTTTTTCCCCAAAATAGTAACAAAAAAAAAGAAAAAAAAATAAAAAAAGGTTTAATCTTTATAAAAAAATTAATTGTTTTAAGTACTATAATAAAAAACCCCTTTTAAAAAAATTTATAAAAAAGAAAAAAAACAAAAACATTTTGGAACGCGTTATAAGAAAAAATATGTTATTTTTAAAATTAAAGGTTATCGACGGACGGGTTTTTCACATAAATTATTTGATTATATTACTTAAAACAGATAAAAAAATAAAAATTGTGGGTTTTTTTAAATTTTCATTGACTTCTAAAAAAGACTTTTTTAAAAAAAAAAAAAAAAATAGTTTTTGGTTGGGGGACCCCCGTAATTTTTTTAATATTTAAAAAAATGTATAAAAAAAAAAATAAAACTTTTAGCCATATGAAGGGTTTTTTGGTTTATTTTTTTTTTCTGGGAATATCAAATTAAAAAAAAAAATTTGGCTTTTCTCAGAATAAAGATTTTTTTATAATTTTTTTAAAAAAAATTTACTTTTTTTTTGAAATTTTGAGAGCTGTCCGCCCGCAATTAGTAACAAAAAAAAAAGAAAAAAAATAAAAAGGGGTTTAACTTTAAAAAAAATTTATTTGTTTTTTTTAATACTATAATAAAATAATTATTTTTATGAGATTAAAAAAAAATGGAAAAATAAACTTACTTGAAAACATTGGCAACCCGTTAAAAAAGGGTACATATTTTTATTTCCAAATTTATTGGTTATTGACGGACGGATGTAGCACATAAATTTTTGATTATATTATTAAAACAGATAAAAACAAAAAATTGTGTTTTTTAACTGACTTGACTTCTGACTTTATTTTTTAAAAATAGTTACTTTGGTGAATTTACTTTAAAATCCTTTAATATTTAAAATATGTATAAAAAAAAGTAAATAAAACTTTTAGCCATATGAAGGTTTTTATAGTTTATATTGATTTCTGGGGTATCAAATCAAAAAAAAAAATTATTTGGCTTTTCTCCAGAATAAAAAGGGTTTATATATTATTTTAAAAAATTATACTTTTAAAAAATTATGGGAGTTTAGTTTTTCTCCGCAATAAATAATAACAAAAAACATGAAAAGACATAAAAAGGTTTAATTCTTTATAAAATTAAATTTGGGTTTTTAAAAATTTCTATAATAAAATAATTATTTTTTAAATTATATAAAAATAGAAAATAAACTTACTTGAAAACAACGGCAACGTTTATAAGATATATATGTTATTTCAAACTTATTGGTTATCACGGACGGGTGTTGCACAAAATTATTTGATTATATTACTTAAAACAGTTAAAAACTAAAAAAATCTGTTTTATTAACTGAATTGACTTCTGACATGACTTTTTTAAATAAAAGTTACTGGTAAAGTAACGTGTAGGTACCTTTACCAGTATATATATATATATATATATATATATATATATATATTTATATATATATATAAAATATATATATATATATATATATATATATATATATATATATATATATATATATATATATATATTTTTATTTTCTTTCCCTTTTTACCTTTTTTTATAGTAACTATTTATTTAAAAAAGTCATGGAAGTCAATGTCAGTTAATAAAACAAATTTTTTTTTTTTAGTTTCTTAACTGTTAAGTTTGTTAACTTTAAAATTAAACATTTCCGGAGATATCGGGTAAAAAAAATTTTGAATAAGGCGCTTTTTTTACTTTTTTCGGTTTTATTGACAAAATATTTTTAAAATTGTTGCCAGTATTTTCCCAATCAATAAAGTTTTTGATTTGTCGCCCACGCGACGGTTTGAAACCCCAACGTTTTCTTATAAAGGCCATATTGTATTTTTGCAGTTGTTAATAGTCCTTATTTTTCCTGTCTACTAATGTACCAAATTATCGGTGTAATTTCAAAATATAAAAAAGTTTTTATCAACCCCCATCCTTGTCACAACTGGTCAATTTTGTAAGACCTTATCTCCCCAGTCTGCGTCACATGTTTTGAATTTTTCTTAAAAATAAAACAGTAATTCCAACTCCAAACGAATAAAACCAACAATACAAATAATTACAAATTACAAAAATAAGGAATTTTCGATATCTATTTATCGGTCAATTATCAACACAGTTGGGTTGTGATAATATAAAGGCAAAAGAGATAGTATAGACATGGGTTAGCCCACTGACCTCAATATGGCCAAAGGGTATCGATGCGCGGTTCAAAAAGTGAGATTTTATGGGCAAAAAAAATTTCCGTCGTCGTGGCTCGTATCTCGGGTCCTAAATCATGCGCAGAACGGACTAGCAGATCGATTTTATTTACAAATTCTCGCCGGCCGTTCCGCTTCGTCAATTGATGACTTAAGCAAAATATATATTACACTTTAAAAAAACATGGTTACTAGTTTTTTGAACCAGTGAAAACATGGTTTGTTTGATTTGTTCTTAATTAAAAATAAAATATCCTCTTGCCAAAGACGAAAATGACTGATTTATGTTTTATATTTAACTTAATAATCAAATGACTCCTTTCTTTTATCTTATTAAATTTTAACGTACCTTTAAGAGAACTTAGAAATCACGAATTATTTCTACCATTCAAAAAAACTTTGGACCCACTCCATTAATTAGAATGCAAACGCATGTAATAATTATTATAAGAATATCGGGTTCTCCCTCGTTAGCAACAAGTCAAATCTTAAAAGACTTTTTGTCCTTTTGTAAAATAATTACATAAATTATTATTTTTATATGTTTTGGGTAATTGGTATGCTTTTGAAATTTCCATTAACTCAATACCATAATTAAAAGTGGATGCTGTTTGGAACACAGTTCTATAGTGCCAAAGTTGTAAATAAATAAATAAATAAATAAATATTTCCATTGTCAACTCCTTAAATTCCTCAGTTCTTTGAATTTACAATGGAAAGCCACAATTGTTGTACTGGTTCACAAAATGCGTTTATTTTAATAATAAAAAAGGAAATCGACTGAATTGACTCTTGGGCATCTAAAAATGAACTTTTGTTTTATCAATATAACAAATCATAATTGAAAAAATCACTATAATTATTTTTTCGGTTAAAAAAATCGAACAAAAAACTTTGCTTAACAAAAGTCAGTAAGTATGATTCAACAAAAACATATTCCCCTTGGGCATAACCACTAGGGCACTTTGGCCTGGAAAACGATCATTTGTGCAAGAAAGAAAGAATACGATTCTTTTTCTTTTCGCACTTCAAACGGCAAGGTCCTCTGTAAATAAATCTCGTTTTGTATCAATACATTTAAGATGTTTAAATATCCTTTTTCCTATCGAAAACATAAATTAACAGGAAAAGATTATCGTTATTTGTATAAACATTTTTTTCTTTATCTTTTATTAGCCCTATTTTTTTTTTAAATTTTCAATATTAATTTTTTTACCTCCCTTGTTTATATCACTACCTAACATAATTTTGGTATAAAAAAAATAAAATAATTTATATCTAAATATATAAAATATATTTCATGAATATAAATTAATTAATGACATACAAATTTCTGAGTCCCAATGGTCCTGCTTTTAAATACGTTTAATGACACTATCGTTTGTTTAGTGCGCAGGTCAAACTTGCCATAAACGATTGCCATTATTATCTAAATTGGTTATCTTGGGTTGCCAAAGGTATCTACACGGCTATTTTCAAAACGAATCTCAACTTTTTTTTTTTTTTCCCTCTGACGGACTGTTATTAAAAAAATTATGTTCGTCCTTTTAAAGGGCAAATAATAGAATCTTAATAATAAATTAAGCTCAAAAAATATTTTTTTTATGTGAATTTGATGTTTTTATTAAAAAGTGTACTTTATAAAATATAATTGACATTTTAAGGAACTAGGTATGTATCTAATAGAACCTTGCAGCTCATTATAAAAGAAAATGACAAAGTTCGGCCGAATGATTAGTTATTTTTGTTCTTTTTTTCTGAGAAAAGACTTATTAAACATTCTTAAAAAAGATAAAATGGTACAGAAAAAAGTTTTCCTGAGCTATAGTTTAAGTTTCTTACATAAAATAAAAGTTTACCTTTATTAGGTACTGTAAAAGTTTTAAACTGGGCAATTTTCGTCTATAAATTTATTCAAAAAGTCACAACGCAAACTCTATAATACTCTTATGCTTAAATTATAGGAGGTTACCTTTTTATGCATATAAACTCTCAACAAAAAAAATGTACCATTAGACCCATTTTTAAACTCTGTAACTTTTTTAAAAATTAACTTTTTTGAATATCTAAAACAAAGTTTAAAACCAGTTTCTTCTACTTTAAGCTGTATTCATTTAGTTTTAGTAAGATGAATATTATCATGATGTACATGATCAATAAAGTGCTGCAAAAACAAAAAAGTCGAGTGTGTCCCATTTCATGGTAATTTTTTTTTCGTTAAAGGGTTGTTCCAAGGTTATCAATATCTCAGACGTTTATGCCAGTTTTTGTATTGAGGACCTCTGGCTTGCGATACCTTCTAAACGTCAAGTTTTGGTAATCAATTCTTTAAAAAGCTATAACTGGAAAATGGATTGATGGATTTCAACAGTCTTTTACATTCGAAAGCTCATTTCATGTAGATTTTTATGTCTTAAGCCTTTTCGATACGTTATAATTTTATAAGTATACGGGGAAAAATACCAAAAACAGCTGATTTAAAATCCTAAATATAGGGTAAATTATTAACCCAAAGGGAATATAACAACAGATTTTTGTTTCCAAAATTTAATGGTGGTATAGTACCCTTGTTGATAATCGGCAAGATTAAAATTATTAGGCAGTAACTCTTTCAATACATTTCGGGTTAAAAACACCGCACAATTTTAGCATTTTCACTTTTTTTTCCATTTTTAAAGGTAAAATTCCTCTAAGAACAGAAAAAGTTTTGTTTGATGTATAAACTGTTTTATGACAATATCATTATTCCACCGTTGTATAGAAACGTATCGCTGCTATAAGATAAATTCAATTATCAAGTAAACATTTTGTTTTTTGTAGAGGTTTAACTCTTTGAAAAAGGAAAACAAGCTAAAATCAAAAAACATAATGCTAAGTATTTGGACACCAAGTGTACTAAAAGAGTTTCAACCTAACAATTTTAATCTAAAACATTTCCAAACAAGGGTTCTGCCTAATTTGCGGTAATTATGGATACCATAATAAATTTTAAGCCTTTTTGATCACTCCGTATATAGGTGTCAACACCAAATACCCTAATTTGTTTAAAAAATGTTTAAACTTTAAGACGCTGTTAAAATTCCACCACAGACCTAATGCCCCAAATAACGCCTTTTTTGCTGAATAAGTTAACAGGCCTTAACCAGCATAAATCAATTAACGGTGAAATCGTTTCAAGATATTGAACAATTTCAACTTGGCCATTTTAAACAAAACCACCATATGGTCCCTTTGGCGTTCAATAATTTACCCTATATTTAGGTTTCAAATCATTTTTTGGTATTTGTTGGCCCCGTATACTCATAAAATTATAGCCTATCAAAAAAATCCTAAGGACATAAAAAATCTAATGAAATGAATTTCCGAATATGAAACCTCGTTAAAATCCTAATCCATTTTCCAGTTATGCTTTTTAAAAATTGATTACCAAATTTGACGTTTGGAAGTGTATCCAACCAGAGGTCCTTAATTCAAAAACTGCATAAACGTCTAGAGAATTATATTGCCTTGGTAACCCCAATTATAACGACCAAAAAAATTACATGAAATGGGACACCTCAATTTTTTTTTTTTTGGCCTCTATTGATCCCCTGACATCATGATAATATTCATCTTACTAAAAACTAAATGAAAAGCAAAGAAAAAAACGCGATTTTGAATTAGTTTTAGATATCCCAAAAAAAGTTAATTTTTTAAAAAGTTACACAGTTTGAAAATGGGTCTAAAAATTAAATGGTACGATCTTTTTGTTGAGCAGTTTATTAAAATGAATTTTATTATTTTTAAATTTAAAGTGTTTAAATTAAACAAAAGACTTTGTAAAATTCTTTTGGGTTTATTCAGAAAAGTTTTTATACAATGGGACCGCTTCGGTTTTGGTCCCGGGGACCCATTGGGTTTGCCCCATTGACCCTATGAACTAACAGAACCTAAAAAAAACAAAAAAAAACAAACCCAAAAACATTTTTTAAAAATTTTTCACTTATCTATGTTTCGGTGGCGGTTGCCCCATTATCAAATAAACCAAATGAAAAATAAAATAAAATTCTTAAAAATTTTATTTTAATTTTTTTTTTATTTTTATTTAAGGTTATCTGATAACAGTGGCACCTTGCCACTGAAATGAAAGAGTTTAAGATTGTTTGTTTTTTTTTGGAGAAATCTCTTAATTGAAGGGTCAAAAAAGGGGTAACACACTCAGTCTATACCCGGACCCGGTCCCATTTTTTTAAAATTATATTTATTAAAATGCATCCCAAAATAACTAAATACCATCGAAATGTTAATGTTTTTGGATACAAATAGAAAATTCAAGAACATTTTTTAAAAAAACAAACAAAACCTAGTCCTAACGGCCACGATGATGCGTTGTGAAAAAATTAGAATGGATTAGCAATTGTTAAAATTTCAACGGTTTAAATTTTAACAAAATGTCAGATTTTAACAATTGCCTACTAAAATAATTGAATCCTGACAAGCGTCTTGTTAAACATTTTAAACCGTTGTTCCAACAATTCTAAATTCCCGATCATCACTCGACCGTAAATATAATAAATTACAAACGATGTAAAAAATTAAAATACTTTCGTTTTAGCAAAAAAAAACTCCTTCTCTTGTGGGGTTACGCGTATATTTATTTTTACCAAAGTTCAATGAGGTTGTCGTTGGTGTATTGTTAGTCACACAAATACGCCTTTGCTCTTATTTTACCTCTTCATATTTTCTATAGTTTTTAACTTCCTTGTTGTCTAAAGTCAAATTTGAAAGACCCGGTAGAAAAAACGAATAAAATTTTAGAAAAAAGAATTTGGTCTAGATATTTTTTCGATTAAAAAAATTAAAATAAGAAAAAATGCAAATTAACACCGTTACACAGAGAAAAAAATTTAAAAATAATGAATGTTTCTTTTTCTTCGACATTATTATTTTTTTTTAAAATCAATTTTATCAATTTATCAATAAAATAAGTTGCTAAGGTACAAAAATTGATTTTTTTCTTAAAATAGTTGATCAGAAAAATGTTATTGCAAGAAACCAGTGAAAAGTGCCCCTTTTGCGTACCTTAAAAAAAATAAAATAAAATCATCTACGCTCTGGTCAAATTACTCCATGTTAATAGCGATGATGAACATGTAATCAGGACATAAGCAGATTTTACAACTGTTCCTTTTAAAGCGGGTGAAGGATATGAGAAAAAGTCTAAAATATTGACAAGAAAACAAATCGACAAATTTTTCGTAGAAGCCCGGATGAAATATATCTTTGAAAAAAAGCCGCAATTTTCGGTGTTTTGGACCTTTCGTCGAAAGAACTTTGTAATTTGACATTAAATAACATCGAAGATTTAGGAACCTCACTAATTTGCAAATCCAGACACAAAAATAATTCCGAACATTTTTTAAGTATTAATTTTTTTGAACTAATCATTCAAGGAGTTTTTATAAGATGCTTAAAAAAAATGTGCCATAACTCAGTTGAATCAACACTTTTGGTAAAATGCCTGCCCAAATGCTAAATTTCTAAATTTCCTGATTCCCATCTTTACATTGGATATTGCTTGATGTTCCTCACTATTTGTTGGGGACTCTGGTGCTAATCTTACTACAATTAAAGACACGGTAAATGGAAGTCATACAGTAGCAGAGGGTTATACAGGGTGACAATTTAAAACTTGAAATGGCGATATTTTAGGAAGAAAAAAAAGAATCAAAAACCCCTTAAAACAGTTTCTTAAAACTAAGGGGAACAAAAAAACATATTATCCCCCTTAGTTTTATAGAAACTTTTTAATTTTTATTTTTCTTCAAATACGCCTTTCTTTTTAAATGTCCTTTAAAACTCGCTCAAAAAAAAAGAAAATTCTGATTAAATTTGGTGCAAAACTTTGGTGGATGACTTGCTTTCTGCCCGGTACGTATCTTACTAAATAAATTGTGTAACAACCACCAATGAGATTGGCCATGAAGTTTCTTATTCTAATTGTATAATGTTTTATTTAAATAAATAATTTCTTTTGATCTAAGTATTACGTTTCCTTTTCTTATCTATGTTAAAAGTAAATCACTTTTATCCGTCTAAAAATTTACTTTAATAAATTTCATAAAAACATTTAAGACATGACAGCATGCATTAAAAAATTAAACCTTTACGGTTTGTAGAAAAAATAGATATATTTTTTTTTAAATCAAATTTGTAAAAAATCTAAAATCAAAACTTTTATTGGCAATTCCACCAAAAACAATATTCTTATATTTACTTTATAACTAAAACTAAATTCTAAAAGAAGGTATATTTGTGCTCAAGGTATTTTAACTTTTCTCTTATAGTTCCCAAGAAACCCAAAATTGAGGGTCTAACATCGTCGACTTGAATAGCCATTTATGTTTTTAAACTTTAAAAACCGATTTTATTGGCATTAAAACTCCGACTGCATTCCTTATCCCCAACTTCCAAAGATCATATATATTCAGAAAGTTTTAAACTTTTTTACTGCCACCGTTATCTATTGAAACTGTTTTTAATCAGCTTTGCGGAAATATTTTTGGATATTTTAAAAATTTCTGGTATTAAATATTATTTAACCTAAAAAACTACATCCGGTTTTTTTAATTTATTAATATTGGAATGTTAGTTATTTAAGTACCGCCATTATTCTGTTAATGGTTTGATCATTTTTAGGTTTTCGCACTTATCCAACAGTTTTCTTTTTTAATTTTGCTTGAATATAGGTTTTAAAGTTACAGCCAAGAAAGTTTAAAGGTGTATGGAAGCCAATCAAAAAATTGTCCAGGCTCGGGCACGGGAATAGGATTGGCCCCCGGGTTTGCGCAATGAATAGTAGGTCAGGGCCGGTTTCCTAATTCTTTTTTATTCTAAAAATTTACATCATCAAATGTAAATTCAACATTTTTATTTTTTCACAAAATTTTGGTTATTAAAGGATACTACTATAGAATATTTAAAATTATTGTGTAATATTAGATTTTATATCATCGATATAATATGGAAAGTAGATGGCGCCCTTTACTGGCTTCTATTTAAATGGTCAATTTTTGGAAGTTTTGTTTTTTAAAAATCTTTGTAAATAAATAAAACGATTTTTTAAATAAATTTTAAACATTGTATGATAGTATTATGTACTTATCACCAATTTTGTATAAAGAAGGGCAAAATATGTAAATGATTTAATCTAATCAAGAAAATTTTTAACTGCTTTTAGGCATATACTTTTCATTAATAACAAACATTCATGAGACAGAATAACATGGTTAAAAATGTTTAGTAACCTTTGGTACCTAGTATCCATTGTTAACAGTATCCTTAAATATTATGTGTTTACAGTATGTCGAGCTTAAAGTTCATAATGCAAGATTAAAAAACCAAAAATCTAATTTATTTTTAAAAAATGGTATTGTTTTTTGGGCCATTCTAAATCAAAAATTCTTTTCGGCAACGTTTCTTTCCGAGATCTTCATATCAAAGTTGAAAATTAAAAACCTTTTTCACTATATTTCTTAACATTTTTAAAAACACCTTTTAAAACCTTTTTTTTATTTATTTTACATCTTTTTTCCATTAAATTCAATTTTTTTAAGTTCAAGGCAGCGTCATATTTGCAAAAAATAAAATTAAAAAGATGTAAAATAAACATAAAAAGTTTTTAAAAGGTGTTTGTGTATGTGTGCCAATTTATGTAAAAATCAAGAATTTTTGTGCAAAAAGAAGGAGGAAAGTGAAATAAGGTTAGTTTGATTTTCATTTTGATGATGTTCTAAAACAAACATTAAAATTTTTTTTAGCTTTGTAATCAGCCCCCCCAAAAAAAACCACCAAAAGACTTCCTTTCATTCAATTGAGGACTTGTATATATTAAAATTTCCGGTCTGCCCATTCAATAATTTTGATCCTTTAAAAGAGTTATAAATTATTAAATGAAATAAAATACCAAATGAAACCTTATTTCTTTTTAATAATCCCAGAAATACAAAACATTGGAAAATTCTAAAGATAGTTAAGATTCCTTACTTTTCTCATTATTTCCTAAAATTTTAATTTTTATTATTCATAATTGATATATTATTATTTATTCGGTTACCAACTTACTCTTATAAGAAGCACCTAATTTAAATATAAAAAATCTTACCTAAAGTTAAAAAGACGGGTATTTACCCTTAATTTCAAGACAAAAATAAATCTCTAGATTTTTTTCGATATTATAAGTAACAAACAATAAACCAAAATTATAGTCACAATTTAATAAACAATAATCACTAAAATAAGAAGGTTTTGATCAATCCAAAAACGGTACTCCGGCTCTCATAAAATTATAATGTGTTTAACTTCACCTGATTTATCATTGTAAGTAAACAAAATTTATTTCGTGGAATTTTGTTTTGCGCGAATCGGCGGGGAACTCTGACAGTTATTTTTCATACTGGGGAATTTTTTATCAATGGGCCAAGCATTGGGTTCCATCACCTTTAAATTTCTTGGTTGCAAAATGTTAAAAAATCCCATTAGGCGTTTTTTTTTAATTAGTTTACCCTTTATTATCAAATTTCCTTTAAACAATTTTTTATGAAACTATAGGCGTATTAAAACACAATTATACAGGGTGTTCGGCAACATCAGGAATCTTAAGGTAGGATTCAATTGAAAAAAAACTTAATGTAAAAATAATTTTGTTTTAATTTTTTGGCATATTTATTTTATTCTTTAAATTGGTAATATTTATTAAGAAAAAGTTTGGTTGCTTTACAATTTCAAGAACAAATTGTTTTTTTTTATTCCTAGGGCATTTACCTGAAACATAACAAATTTCCTTTTCTTTTATTTCAACAGTATCTTCAAACAATTAAATGTTAAAAATTATAAACAAAAATAAAGTTTTCCTGATTTGTCGAATATCCTTACCGTTAGCCAAAAATCGACTTCAAAGTTTTTATCTTGAAATCAGTTCTCATAAATTACCACCGTCAAGTTTTGGCAAATTAACATTATCAAGGGTTTGTTTTTACCAAATATCCTTAATCGGTTAAAGAAAAAATAAATACCAAAAAAATAAACAAAAAATAATATTTTACATCCTTATCTTGGTAATGGTGGGCATTTTACATTTTCTCACAAACTTACAGTTTTTTTTTTGTGTAAATCCCCTTAAGTTTTCTGATTTGTTTCCGGACCCCTGTATAAACATTCTGTCATACTATTGGGGCTACATCACATTTTGGGCAAAACTGTTGCAGGTAGACGAGGCTCTCAAATTCAAAATATTTTGGAGTTGTGTCATTGTTCTTTCGAATAAGCGATAGGTGCTGAAAATATACCTCCATTCTTTTTGTCTATATTTTTCTGTTTAATCTGCATTTATGGTTTTTAAAGTGTTTTAAAGGCAGTTATTACTAATAACAAAATGTATATAGTTTGTTTATACGAAACCCTACTTTAAATCATTAAAATGTGACGTACGTCAGATCATCTGATGTCATTGGCTTTCAGCAAACGGCAGAAGGGGATATCGCTACTCGCGTCTAAAAACACCCCGGATAATTATGCCTGGCGAGCTTCTTGACAGTGTTGACAGATGAAACATGCTTTATTTCGGGACTTGGCTAAAAAAATTTTTCTTAAATCAATAATTTGGGTCTTTTTTAATTCTCCCATTTTCACGTCTAATATAATTGGGGAAATAAAAAGCCGTTTTCCAGAATCCAGTCGATAGAACTTAGGGTTTTTGAATTTGTCTAAATTGTCCCACAAAAATTTCTAAATTTTAACAACATTGAAAAACCATTTTTATATATTATATATATATAATATATATATATATATATATTTATATTATATATATATATAAAAATAAATTTTAAAAAAACATGAAGTGGGACCCCCGTTTATTGCTTTAAAATATTGAAATTGGGAAAAAATGTTTTATCAAAAAATTTTGGTTTTTTGCTGCTCTATATTTTGCAGACAACGTTATGTATACAGGGTGTATCAAAAGTCCCAAGAAAAGTTCAATTTTTAAAGCTCTCCATATTTTTTGTTACATTTTTGTTTTTCCATAAAATTCTATATATTTTTATTCGGCATATCATATCCGTATGTTCAACTGTTTACGAGATATTCGCATTTAAATAAAATTTAAAAGGGGAAAATCCCCATTTTTTTGTTGTTTAACGTTTCAGGTTTCGCGGTTTTTGAGAGTTGCCAATAACCATATATTTATGAGATTAATAAAAATTCAATTGACGTTTTTTAATAAAAAAAAAGTTTTTCTTTTTTTCTTGTTTAAAGGTTTTTACCTACTCCCTCATCTGTGATATCTAATTACCTATTAATTATTACTATGGGTGTTTTTCCTCTACTAAAACCTGAAACTAAAAAACATTGAGAGATGAGCGGATTTTTTCATTCTAAATTCGTATTTAAAAGAATATCCGAAACAATTGAATATAGGGATATATTTTAGATAAAAATATTAAAATTTTATGTAGATATAAAATTAACAAAAATATGGGGTTTTAAAAAAAATTAACTTTATCCTTTACGGTCTTTATGATACACCCTGTATACATAACGTTGTTCAAAATATAGAACAAAAAACCATATTATTTTTATTAAACTTTTTTTCCAATTTGAATTTTAAAAAGCTAAATGGGGGTCCCACTTACACCTTTATTTATATATATATATATATATATATATATATATATATATATATATATATATATATATATTATTATAATATATTTATATATATTAATGACTTCTATGTATTAATTAAGACAAATTAAAAAAGTCCAAGGTTCTAGTCGGTCATCGTTGGTTCTGGTTAGCAAAGCGGCTTTTTTTTTCCCAATTACATTTCGCGTAATCGGGACTCGGACTTTAAAAAGACCCCAAATTATTACTTAAACATTAAAACTTTTTGTATTAAGAGCGAAAAGTAATACATTGTCGCTCTGAGCGGGATATTTGACTATCTCGGAAGGGGACAAATCACTCAGATACACACAAGATTTTTCTACAACCGAGATTTTTAAAAATAATTGGTAAAATTAATGATTTTGTTAACCTCAAATTTGACAGTTCACATTTTAAAACTCAACATCATTTTCCTACAGGTGTTGTTATTGAAAAATGTTTTTTCTATTATTTAAAAATTTTAAAAAATAAAAAAACTATTTCATTTTTTAATTAGTTATTTTCATATTATTGTATTACGTTATAATTTAAATTTCTGTGTAACAATATCTAAATGTTTTTGGAATTCTTCTAATCTTCTTCCTTTTTTTTGGGGTGAAAAAAGGCGAATTACTACTCGGTATTAAATTCTGTGTTTGATAACATATATGTAATATTTTTAAAAAATTTTATTTATTCTTTTTTTTGGGGAAAATTTAATATTTGGTGAAATTTGAGTAGATCTTCTGAATGCTGTTGAACAAACCATTTTTCGAAAGATGTTGGTCCAGTTCTCAATTAGCGCAGTTGTTATTCTGGAAAGGCGTTTTGGACTGGCTCAATTCTTTACAATTACATATTTTATACTTTTTAAAACTGTCCATTTCAGATAATTATTACAATCAATTTATTAAACACCAATGCTGTTTAAAAAAATTTTGAATAAATAATCATTTGTTTATTTTTCTTGAAGCAGGGCAAGCATGGCCTCCTATCTATCTAAACATAATACTCACCTGTGTTATGTGAAAGCTATAAATATAATGTTTCAATCAGAAAAAATAGATTTCTACCACCTTTAGAGTAAAAATAAAAAAATAAAAGAAGGATATCGACAAAAATTTTAAACTTTTTTTTCAACTAAAGTTTAGTTTTGTATTTTATTTAAAGCATAATTTGGACATCTATTTAATTTATAGATAATGCGAATTTTTCAAATATACACTCTATATCTTTAATAATGAAATTTAGAAAATTAGAGTTTGTAATTATCTTTTTTAATTCTTTCAATAACAAAGTTTTAATTTGCTTTATTTATCCGTTTGTCAATTCTGTTATATGACGTGAATATAAAATTTAAAATTTTTTATAAAAAAGTACATTTTCCCTTTTGTGGAAGAAAACTCCTCAGAACGATGTAGGGACTTTCCGAAATAAACTTTTATTATTCTTATAACTAAAGTTGGTAATTTGCATCTTACCACCATTAAACATTCAACGGAACATGCAAAGGTGAAGTAGTTAATAAAAAGACTTAATAAAACCGTAGCTACTATACCAAATTATTTTATTGTCATAATTATTGTAATATGTATATTTATATCTTTATATAATTATTACCTAAATCTATATAAGATCTAGTCATTTTTCTTACTATTTACAATATTAAAGGTAAAGGTGCAATTCTCATAATTTTTAATGAAAATTTTGAACCTACTCTTTCCAACCAATCAGAAGCTTTTATTTACAATCATCTCCATGGCAACGACAAAAGTTCCGGAAATATTCATCCACCCTTCCGGCGAAAAACTGGAAATTTCCCTGTCACATTTGAAACGTCAAAATATTCAAAATAATGACGCGGGAATTACATTTATTTATGGTTTTCCTTTTTTCAAAAAGCATATTAATGTGAATATTTTTTTCTTATAAAAATAAAATTTATCAAATTTGTTTGTCAAATGTTTAAAAATTATTTATTACATTAATACTAAATAAAAATTTAAAACAAATGTTTGTAACTAAATTTAAATGATGTTCAAATTCTAACAAAAGTTTTCTCGTTTTAAGGGAAAAAAAAGGACTTAAAACTGAAATTT
>JAHBCN010018238.1:0-17288 GCA_019359885.1 Listronotus oregonensis
CAAAGAAGATGTTAAAGAAGAAATAGAAGAAATACAGCAGACTGTAGAGCAAGTTCAAGGCGAAATACAACAAGAAGTACAGCGACAAATTCAAAAGATATTAGACAAGCGTTGTCTCAGAAAGTGGTACTGCAACAACTATTATGAAACCACTAACTTTTGATGGCAAGATACCCTGGGTTACGTATCTGCGACAATTTAAAGCTGCTGCCAATGGTAATAAATGGAGTTCACAAGAGAAGGCACGTGCCCTTTTAATTGTTCTTCGAGGTGAAGCTATGGAGGTTTTAAGAAACGTTCCCAGGAGAAGCAATGTGACAGAATCCATTGTGATGTTCCTGGAAACGAGATAGGCGAAACGCATTTGCAGGAGGTTTAAAAGGCACAGCTGCAAGGACGAAGACAGAAAAAACGAAAGCCTTCAAGAGTACGAAGCTGATATTGTACGCCTAATAAATCTGACATATCCAGCCTATCCAGAAGAAATTAAACAAAACTAGCAGTAGGTAGTTTTATTGAAGGCTTACGTGACCCAGATATGAACCGGGTTTAAAGAATGGCCGACTTAAGAAAATATGTGAAGCTATTGCCTATACACTTCAATTTAAAACAGCTAAACAAACACCAGGAATCAGGCAAGACTTCGAAGAATAAACTTTGTACCAGAAGAAGGTAATTCTGACAACGATTTGACAAGATTTTTGTGAGTTACAAGAAATCATACGAAAAAAGCAAACAGGCGGAGACAACAGTATGACTTTTCGGGAATAAACGGCATCCTTTTGGATGTGTGGCAAAGAGGCATATTCAAAGAAACGTACTAGATTAAATGTTCCTTCAAAAACCCGGGAAAATCCCGAAAGCTGGCTAGGTGCTACCAAGCCCCATCAACAACAATAATTAGAGTATGCCGGCTGCAAAACAACGGCTCCAGTACCTGGAAATGTATGTGGTCGGGAATGTGAAATGGTACTAGATACTGGTTCCACACATACTATTAGTCCACAGTTCAGGCCCCTCCTGGCAAGTTGATTACCACATACTTTATAATTCGTGAGGAACTTCGTTTCGACGAGTCTACCACACTTTTCCTCTGCGACTTTTCTCGATTCCTCCGCTTTTCCGCTCGAAAAAGCCCTATATTATGGCGATTTCCCAGGTTCTAAAAAGTCACAACCACAACTTTTAGCTAAAGTTACTGCAGATTTTGTTGAAAATATGAATTTAAACTTGTCCGACAAAAATTTGTCCGACTTTTTCATGTCTACCGCTTGAAACATCCCCAAAAATGACAGGGTATTGAAAACCGATCACCAAAAATTTTTCAAGACGCTTTTTTTCAGCCCGGGACAGCTGGAAATTGGAATTTTGACGGGGTAAAAAAAATCGTTGACCACAAACCTAATTTTCACTTTTTTTTCTTTTAAATTTTTTGGGGGGGAAAATAGTGATGCACCTGCCCGCCAATTTAGTGTCCGTTTTAAACCCTTTAAAAAAATAATAAAAACTACATAAAAAAAATTTTTTGCATTTTCCGTAACATTTTATTAAAACACTAATCCTAGATTAACACCTTTTTAACACAATTTTTAAAGGTAACAACAATGCAACGTACACTGAAAACTGTCTCGGGTTAAGTACAGGGTAGGAAAAAAAATAAAAAATTGTAAATAAAGTACCCTTATTTAAAAAAATCAGCAAAAGGTTATAAAGAAAAGTTCAGAATTAAATGTTACGCCTCAATACCAAAACATGGCCTCCTAAGATTTTTTTTGTTTTTTTTTAAAAAACCTTTTAAAATTTTTCTAATTTTTTTAAATTTATATTAAACACCCCATAATTTATTTTAAATCAAATTAATTTCGCATAATTTTGTTCAAATTCAAGCATATTTGTAACATTAACAAATATTTTTAATTTTTTTAAAGGGAAACACAAACTTCATGTGTGTTGCAACGTTATTAAACACAACCCTTTTTTAAAAATTTTTCAAAAATTCTTTTTAAAAAAGGGAAAACATTAGTAAGATAAAGATATTAAAAACGTTTTTTAAAATGCAATAATTTTATTTTATAATATTTATTAAAAACTGTACAAATTAAAAGACATCATTAAAAAACCTACTAAAATTATCGCGGATTCTCATGAAAAAAAAAAAAACAAATGAGGGGTTAAAAGTAAACATTAGGACGGTTTGGTGACAATAATTTTTTTTTCTTGAATAATTATTCTTCGCTTATTAACTTTATTTGATTTTAAATGCATCCTCCAAGACAGTTATTGTTAGCTGAGAAGGCCGAATTAGTTTTAATATGTAGAGATAACTATAAATCAATTTTAATAAATTTTATTTTATGAAATAAAATTTAAGTAAATATATATATATATATATATATATATATATATATATATATATATATATATATATATATATATATATATATATATATATATATATATATATATATATATATATATTTCTATATATACATATATATATATATATATATATATATATATATATATATATATATATATATATATATATATATATATATATATATATATATATATATATATATATATATATATATAAATAAGATTTGGGGGTTTTTGGGGGGTTTAAGTCAGATGGGCTTTTTTATAAGAAAAATTTTGTTATTACTACCGGTTTCAGAAATTGTTCCCTTTATCCTTCATCGGGGCTGAAAATACGAGGGGTTAAAATTAAGATCCTTTTAAAAAAAACAATGGATTACCTTGGGTACAACGGAGTAAATTTAAGATTGTTGCGACACTCAAGAACATCAGAACCCATATTAATTTACCATACATAACATTAAAGCTACATGCTGATTATAATTATATAATATAATAATTCACTATGTGCAGTTAATTAATATGGGTTCTGATGTCTGAAATGTCGCAACAATACTTCAATTAATACCAAGTTGTACCAAGGTAATCCATTGTTTTTAGTATTTAAGATCTTAATTTTAACGCTTTTCTCTGTATTTTTTGCCCGTGAAGGGGAACAATAAATTTCCCAAATTAAAACAAAGGCTTTTTCTATAAAGCCTAATCTGACAAACCCCAAAACCCAATCTTGGTTTCTAACTATTAGTCAAGACTATCCCTCCTTATTATATATATATATATATATATATATATATATATATATATATATATATATATATATATATATATATATATATATATATATATATATATATATATATATATATACGAATTTTTTTATCTTTTTTTTTTTTTTCGGACTAACGATTTGGGGTATATTTTGTCGGACAATACATTTTTTTTTTTTAAAAATACTTTTCTTTTTGTGTGTTATTTTATCCTACATGTGGTAAACGATTTTTATACCCAGTCAAAATTAAAATTTTTTGTTGTCAGACTGAAAAATGCGGCTTGAAATTTGTCGGACAACCATAGGATATTATTTTATAAATCATTTACAATTAATTTTACCAAAAGTTACCTATGTGGTGATCGGTTTTTAATACTCTGTCTTTTGGGCATGTTTCGAGCGGTAGACATGAAAAAGTCGGGCAAATTTTTGTCGGATAAGTTTAAATTCACATTTTTAACAGTAACTTTAGCTAAAAAAAAAGTTGTGGTAGTGACTTTTTAGAACCCTGGGAAATCGTCATAATATAGGGCTTTTTTGAGCGGAAAAGCGGAGGAATCGAGAAAAGTCGCAGAGGAAAAGTGTGGTAGACTCGTCGAAACGAAGTTTCTCACGAATTATAAAGTATGTGGTAATCAACTTGCCAGGGGGGGCCTGTACTGTGGACTATATCGTAAGGCCGAACATCGTAGCCCACTGCAAAATATTTCGTCCAGAGAAAAATTACATTTTGGAATCTGCTAATGGAGCAGTCATACCAATTAAAGGAATACATGAAGCCAGAACAATCTTGGGGGCGACAACCTTTATACACGTTGTGTTTGTTGCTGACATAATGGATGAAGTTATCCTTGGACTTGACATTATGGAACATCAGAAGTTTGTACTTGACCTTCCACAACGAATACTGCGAACTAATAATGAAGAGATTGTAATGAGACCTCCACGGAACAATGAAGCATTCATTCGAGAAGTTGTACTTACAGAAGATGTCATACTGCCCCCAAATTCAGAAGTCATTATCCAAGCAAGGTGTGAAGAATCAGAAGAAGGTGAAATCCTATTAGTCGAACCAATTGAAAATATTCCACTATACGCTAAAGGAATTCTACCCGCAAGAACTCTGACGCAAAACAAAAGAAATACGGTATTTGTCAGAATGATGAACCTAAAGGACTACTCTCAACAAGTCAAAGAGGGTGACAAAATTGGTACCTATCAACCTGCTAATATGATAGTTACCAATACCTTTGCTAAACCTGTAGAAGTTGCCTCAAGTAAACTACCTGATGCTCTGCAAGACCAGGTGATTTCATCAAAAGCCCTGCCAAATCCAGTGCAGATTACTAAGCTGGAAGACCTTTTAAGAAGAAATCAAGACGTTTTCTCTCTTTCTGAAAAGGATTTGGAAAAACCAGCATAGTTCAACATCTAATAAATACGGGTGATGCAGCACCGATAAGGCAACCACCACGACGAATTCCTTTGGCTACAAGAGACGAAGTTGAGAAGTTAATTGGAGACATGCAAAACCAAGGCATTATAGAACCATCCCAGAGTCAATGGTCATCTCCAGTAGTCCTGGTTAAGAAAAAAGATGGTTCTACCAGATTTTGTGTTTTTGTGCTTTCCATTACCAAGAATAGACGATACTCTAGACACGCTGACTGGTTCAAAATGGTTTTCGACTTTAGACCTGAAAAGTGGCTATTGGCAAGTAGAACTTCATCCTGAAGATAAGGAAAAATCTGCCTTTTCGACCGGAACCGGACTGTGGCAGTTATGCCATTTGGTCTATGCAATGCCCCTGCTACCTTTGAACGATTGATGGAGTTAACATTGCGGGGACTAACTTGGAAAACACGCTTAGTATACCTAGATGACATTTTTATTCTTGGAAAAACATTTGAAGACTACCTTAGAAATGTCGAAGAGGTTTTTCAGAAGCTAAGATCTGCCCAGCTGAAGCTTAGTCCAAAGAAATGTCACCTTTTCCAGAAAAAAGTTAAATACCTTGGGCACATAATAAGTGAAGAAGGAGTGAAAATAGATCCAGAGAAGACGAAAGCTATCCAAAACTGGCCTACACCCAAAAACAAGCATGAAGTTAGAAGTTTTCTGGAACTGTGCACTTACTACAGAAGATTTATACATGGATTTGTTGACATTGCGAGACCATTACATCGACTTACCGAGAATAACAAAAGTTATGAATGGACCACAGATTGTGAAGCAGCCTTTATACAACTGAAGAAAGCCCTTTGCAATCCTACAGTGTTGTCATATCCACAACCAAATCATGCAATTCTTCTATTGTTGGAATTATGTCACAGGTACAGGATGGCCAAGAAAAAGTTATAGCGTATTTGAGCAAAGTCCTTTCTAAACCTGAGCGAAATTATTGTGTGACTAGAAAAGAACTTTTAGCTAACGTCAAATCTCTGGAGCACTTCCATAAGTACCTTTATGGCCAGAAATTTCACCTGAGGACAGACCATGCATCAGTCAAATGGTTGCTTCAATTCAAGAATCCTGAAGGTCAGATAGCAAGATGGTTCCAACGTGTTCAAGAATACGATTTTAAAATTGAACATCGAAGAGGATTGAACCATAAAAATGCTGACGCTATATCAAGAAGACCTTGTCCCGAAGATTGTAAACATTGCAGTAGACGTGAAGAGCAAAAAGATCCCGATGAATTCCACTGCCGAAGAACACGCATCCAGTGCTCTCAAGAATGGGACCCTAAAATCCTCGCAAAAGAACAACGAGAGGATCCTGATCTTGGAGATATCGTGAAATTTAAGACAGAATATTTATCACGACCCCCATATCAGAAAATAGCTTCTAAGTCTATGAGATATAAAGGATACTGGGCCATATGGGACTCTTTAGAAATGAAAGATGGACTTTTAAAAAGAGTCTGGGAAAGTTCTAACGGCAAAAGTAATCTCTATCAAACAGTACTACCAACCAAAAGGATTCCTGAAGTATTGCAGCCCTGCACAATGGTATAGGTGGTGGCCATTTCGGAGTTATGAAGACTCTTGAAAAGGTTCGAGAAAGGTTTTACTGGCTGGGAAGTCGTGCCGATGTAAAAGACTGGTGCAGAATGTGTAAGGACTGCGCCTCCATCAGGACCAAGACAAAAATGGCAAGATGAAGCAATACAATGTAGGAGCACCTTTAAAAGAATTGTCATAGACATAGCAGGACCATTTCCAAAAGAAATCTGAAATCGCTATATTCTGGTAGCGATGGATTACTTCAGCAAATGGCCGGAAGACTACGCAATACCACATCAAGAAGCTACCACTAATGCCGACGTATTATTTCAACAGTGGATTGGCCGATATGGAGTCCCAAGAGAAATACATACTGATCAAGGTAGAAACTTTGAATCTGATCTCTTCAAGAATCTCTGTAATCTCCTGGGAATCCATAAAACCAGAACCACACCCCTTCATCCCCAGTCAGATGGAATGGTCGAAAGATTTAACAGAACTCTTGATAACTACCTGAAAATTAAAGTAAATGACCAACAAACTAACTGGGACACTGGAATGTCACCTGCAAAAGTCATTTTTGGAGCGGAGTTATGCCTTCCAGTTGACTTACTTACTGGACGACCTTCTCCCAATGAAAAAACAGCAGAAGATTATGTAAGTCAACTTAATAAACAGCTACAAGAAATACACGAAGGGGTTCGCAATAAGCTACAAAAAAAAGTGACCGTATGAAGTCCCGCTATGACTTAAAAGCTAATCATCAGGGATTTTAGGTCGGTAAAAAAGTTTGGTTATATAATCCAAAAAGAACCAAGGGGCGTTCACCGAAACTGCAGAAGTCATGGAAAGGACCATATAAAGTAGTGACCCGGCTTAATGATCTGGTGTACCGAACTCAGAAGAGCCCACAGGCAAAAATGAAAGTTGTACACTGGAACGCTGTGCCGCTATCAAGATCGAGAAGATACTTGATCGAGACGATCAAAACTTGGGAGGGAGCAATGTTACAGACTTTAAAAATATCTGTTTAGTTAATAGAATTGTAAAAGGTTAGAATTATTTTATTTAGGTTAATAATTTATTAAAAATAGGTTACCTTAGTTTTTCCCTTTTTCGACGGTCATTGCGGATTATCCTGAGGGCACTGGAGACAACTATTTAACACTTTTCTTGCATCTTGTAGTAAAAGGATTCTTCCAGCTAATTCTAGACTTTTCCAGACTTTTCCATTCTTTTCCACATTACTGTATAAAGCGCGAAGGAAATCCGCACGGGCCAGTTTAGTTTTGTATTCCGACGAGATAAGAAGTTGACAGACAGTTAAAGGTAAAACAGTTGTCATTATTACGTTACGTTAAAGAGTTACCATAGAAACGTTTGTAAACCAGATATCCAATAAAAAGGTGTAAAACCAGGATCCGTGTTTTTATACGGGGTGTCATGGAACAATAATTTAAAATAATGAATACGAAAAATACTCCATACCATTACAAAAATAACCTGTAACATGTCAACGGCCTTAACACAGAAAGGTCAATAAACAATAACATAAAACCTTCCCAGACAACAGTCAATTATATTCTAAAGAAAACAAAGTTTTGGACTAATCTACTTCCATTATTTAAGGTATTTATACTAAATGTAATTAGTAATAGATGTTATATCATTTGCTTTAATATGGAAAAAATAGATAGCACCAATTTACAATCATTTGTTCAAATGGTGATATTTCCGGGAGTTTTGTAATTTTAACAAAAATCTTGATAGAATAAGTGAAAACACGACTTTTTTGATAAATTTCAATTATTGTATAATAGTTCAGTGTAATAGTAGTGTTATCACCAATTTTGTGACAAAAGAAGGGCAAGATAGTAAAAATAAGTTTAATTTAATCATTATATTTAATTATCGATATCTCGAAAATAAATTTTTGTCGAAAAAAACTTACTTTATATTTCTGATCAGCGCCCCCGTATTAAGAAAATTATCGAATTTGGCGAGGGTCAAAAGAAGTAAAATAGTACCATAATTAGTGTCAGGTCATGCAGGTAACATAAACAAGTTTAACGAGAAGTATCGTATTTAACATAAGCATTTTTTATATACTTTTTAAAATCTTAAGATAATTCACAAAGACTGAGGCTTAAATACTAATAAACAGTGTTTGTCTTAAGTGTGACAAGAGGAAGTTTATTCACAAAAAACTTAAATATTTGAAGATTTAAAAGGAAAAAAAATTGCGGTTAGCAGTCTGGACACTCTGGGGATGACGGAACGAAAAAAGTGGGAAGTTTGGGGCCTCTTATGTTGGACTGTAAAATGATGCATAAAAGTGGGACTAAGTATTTCTTTGTTGGGAGCTGCCAAAGGAATTATAATTGTCAACTCCTCGAAGCAGAAGCCGTGAAAATGCCCATAAAATAAATTTTAGAGCTCGTCGCTGGGGAAGAAAATGAAGCTTTTCTGTAAGCGTGTGATCACCAAAAAGACGAACAGTTTTTTTGGTGAAGGGAAGAAATACCTTGTGGCTCAATAGAGGGAAGAATCCAAGCTTAAGGTTATTTTTAAAAGTAACTCCAACAAGATAAACGACTCCGAACGACAACGAAACATATGATTCGCCTGCAAGGGTTGATGAGCCGACGGCGCACCGCGGGCAAAGCAGCTTTAAAAGCGCGGCTGGTACGACTGGTCCGATCAGCCGGCATTGCGGATTGCAGGCCAATGGTCTCATATGCGCCGCTCCATCTCACACGAAAACGGTGTCTGACTCTGGTCCAAAGTATATTGTGCTGCCTACCTACATTTATGGCACACACCAATTTTTTTACATAATTTCGTGAAATTTTGTTACTGCGCAAAGTCATAAGGGTACCTTAATGACAGTTATTTTTATAATGGGACGGACATTTTTTATTAAATAGGCCATTGCTGTGTTCTTGCTTTAACCTTGAAAATTCCTTCGACACCACCTATGTTTTCATTTTTCTTATGGACTAAATATAAGACTATCTATTGCATCACTGCTAATGTGTGCTAATCGTAAACTTGTTAATAAATACGCCGGTGATGGGTCAAGCGCATTTAATGTGCATACTTAAACGTTGGCTACAGAATGTTTTTTTTATTGGTTGTCCACAAAGGCTTTAAGCCCAGGTACTAATGTATCGAGGGCGTCCTAGATGTTTTAAGTGGTACTTTATTAACATGGGACTTGAATATTCAGTGATTTGGGAGAGAATGGAAAACCTCTGCTGAAAGTAGGTTACACACTCTAAACACTTAAGGAATAAAGAAACAAACAAAGTAAGAATCTCGGGGCCTCTCAAGTTGGACAGTAAAGGGATGCATACGAGTGACACTTCGTGTTCCTTTGTTAAAAGTCCAAGAAAAAGAACACGTACTTGCTAATTCCTTAAATCACAAACCGTTAAAATATTTACAAATTAGTAGCAGATCCGTTACAGCTTATGAGCAAGAAAAGGGCTTTTCTGTAAGCGTGGGGTTACTAATAATTTCTCCTCTGGCTGCTTCCAGTAAAGCGACACGTAGTGCCACTCTTATGCGTCCTTTAAGAGTTCATCCAAAGAGTGCCCGTACTTTACACTTTGTTCGTTTTTTCATCCCTTAAGTGTCTAGACGGTATAACCTACTTTCTGCAAAAGCTATACTTTGTCCTCGACACCACCCAATCTTCATATGCCAGAGCTGATAAACTACCTTTTGTCATATTTAAGACAACTTCTTGGACTATTCCAATATTAAAAAATCTATGACTGCGCCATTTATGCCTTCCTACGGACAAGCCAGTGAATAAGCAGAAAATTTGCCGGACTTTATTATATTTTTCTTTTACAACACATCCGTTATGCTATAGTCGCAGGATAAATTTCTTTAAATTGTTATGTTTTATCAAATAACCTTACTTTATTTTTTTTACAGATCACAACCTCCTGTTTTAACACTTATGATGAAAGATTTTATTATCTATACAAAAGACTTTACTTATCTTCGGCAAAATATGCCCATTTTAGAAAAAGAACTACAGTTTTGGCTTAAAAAGAGAGTTAGCTCCGTATCGAAGAATGGAGAAACCTATTATCTTGCTCATTTTGATACCGAAAGTGATACTCCTCGACCAGAATCTTATTTAGAAGATTTAGAAGTGTGCAGTGTGTATAACAGCTCAGAAGCAATGGTAATTATTCTTCTTTTGTAATTTTTCGGAATTTTACCTTATGCCATACAGGGTGTTTTTTTTTATATTGCAAAAATATCATAGACGGACCACTCGAATAAAAATACAAACACATGTTTCTATAAACCTATGCCCTAAATTTCTTAACTTTTGAATTGGGGGGCGGTAAATTTTTAGTCGAGCTGATGTATTGGCAGCGTACCAGCCTCTCACCATGGAGACCCGGGTTCGATAACAGCATTACCCTTGGATTTTTTCATAGCTCGTCACCTCACAGAAAGCAATGGCAAACTACTGTGTAGTTTTTTTCTGCCAAGTAAACCCTCTCACATGTGCTTAAGAAGGCACGTTAACTCGGTGGTCCCGCATATCTGTGTAAAAGCGCCTACGCTCTAAATAGAATACGTCACAGTTTCAAGAAAAAAAAAAGAAATTATTTTATTTCGTATATGTGAGAAAGCACAGACACATGAAATTTAAGCTAGATATTTATCAAGCTTTTTACAGTAATATTGCTAAGCAACTGCTACCTTTTTAAAAGGGTTGAAGCCTGCTACCCTTAATGGTTTTTCATTTTATGTTTTTCTGTGGTTAAAAGTTTGCACTTTTAAAAATGGTTCCTAAAGGCTTTACTTGATTAGAATATTGTATGTCTCGCGCATTTTGTGCATAAACTGTGACGTTTTCAAGTAAAAAAATTGAATATGTGTCTGCATATATAATAAAATAAAATACAATACAAATAAAAGTACATGTTGGTATATTGTTGCAAAAAAGTCTTGGAGAAAATCTATCCCAAGTTTTATGAGTCCATGATTATTCTATGAGTTTGAGAGATTAGAATAACGAGGTCATAGACCGCGTGCTTCTAATAAAACCAGTTTGTTAGACCCGTTTAAACGCGCGTGTGATGTTTAACGTTTCATGTTCTACCGAAAAATAAGAAAATACTAGTTCGCCTATTTGAATACTTAGGCTTTATTTCTAAAATATTTTTGAAAGCCCACCCCAAAGGGTTAAAAGTTCAATAGGTGGGGGAATAGGTGAACTTCCTGGTTAAGTCATAGTACTATATTTTAGAAGCCTTTTGCACTTTTTACATTTATAGTATACTCAAACAACAATAACAATGAATGCGCCACAACTATATTAAACATATCAACTATAACAATGACAATTCAGTTGGAAAGCTGCACGTGTGCAACCTGTTCCCAAAAAAGGATCCAAAACTCTCCCTTCTAACTATACACCTATATCTCTTCTTTCTGTTGCAAAGTAATGGAAAAATTCATTAATTCCCAAATCTTAAAGTATCTGGAAAAACATAAGATCTTACATGATAGACAGTATGGATTCCGTCACAGTAGATCCACAGCTGATCTTCTTTCCTTTGTCTCACACAACTGGAACAAGTCCCTTAAGTTTCTTGGTGAATCCCAGATGGTTGCTCTTGACATATCCAAAGTTTTCTATCAGGTCTGGCATGATGGGCTTCTTAACAAACTTCCTTCTTACGGTCTTCCACCTAAGCTCTGCTCTTGGCTTTCCAGTTTTCTTTCTAATCGACGTATATTAGTTAGTGTAGATGGTCATTCTTTTAGCTTCTACCAAATTAATGCTGGGGTGCCCCAGGGCTCAGTGCTAGCACCCACGCTGTTTCTTCTACACATTAATAATCTTTTTTCTTCCACAATCAATCCCATTCATAGTTTTGCTGACGATAGTACCCTCCACTCTAGTATTCAATTTCTTAAGCCACCATGTAATTCTGATTTGGAAAACAAGCGCAGGTCAATGCAGATATCTCTTTCACAAGACCTCAAACTTATCTTGGATTGGGGAGCAAAAAATATTGTTCAGTTTAATGCCTCGAAAACACAGTCATGTTCGCTGTCGCGAAAAAAGTCTGCCAATGCTCATCCCTTACATATGAGCGGCCAAGTTCTACAGAACAAAGAGTCGTGTAATCTTGTCGGCGTTACTTTTGAGAATAACCTTAACCGGCACATACACATTACATCCATAGCCTCGGCAGCTTCAAAAAAGCTTGGATTCCTCTTTCGAGCCAGAAATTATTTCTCTTCTTCCAATCTGTACACTCTGTATGTATCCCGAATCAGACCCTCATTAGAATATGGCGTCCCCTACAACACTTAGCATTCTGGACTCCATTCAAAGAAGAGCTGTTCGTCTTATTAATGATCCAACGCTCACAGAAAGGCTTCCTCTTCTTGCCTCTTCTATAGGGTATTTCACGGCTTCTGCTCAGAGGAGTTGGCCAGTATAATTCCTTCTCTGGCAGCTCTCGCAACACGTAGTGCAGCTTTTATGCATCCTTTTACAGTTCAGTTAGAGAGGCCCCGAACTTCCCGCTTTCTTTGTTTCTTCATCCCTAGAGTGTCAAGACTATGGAACCTGCTACCCGCAAAAGTTTTTCCTTCTCCTCCCAATCTCCAAATATTTAAGTCTCGTGTGAACAAACTTCCTCTCACCACACTTAAGACACCCACGGTACATTAGTACTTAGGCATCAGCCTTCGTGGACTGTCCTAAGATAAAAAAAAGTGAATACATATTATGAACCATTTTTTTTTATTGGTAGTTTGTTGATCAGCTTACCCAGTTAGGTATGAATATTGATACAAATTATGTTTTGCATTTTCTAGATCATCCAACTTTATTTGACTTATTTTTATTGGTTTTATTATTTACAAACTTATTTGAATTTTTAAGATATTCTTGTTAACACGTTAACACGTATATCTAATGTATGGAAATAATTGTAATGCAATTTTGAAACTTCTTTTATACTTGCTTGAACACATGTAGTCACAATAAAATCTGAACAAGCAGGTTGCGTAGTTATTATTAAATAAGTATTAAATATTTTTGAAATTGGATGAATATTTTTACCTTCTATTGAGACATGTGTTTTATCTGTTGTCGGTAATAACCAAATATACTTGCCTAATAATTGTATCTTATAATCTTGTACGTATACTTACGTCATTGGTCATTTAGAAGGTTTTTGATTTTTTTTTAGTTTCTTAAAGCTCATCTTTGTAAATAACGTTACTCTTGATAGGATTGTAAAGGATGCATTAGTGTAGCACTATTTTTCTGTTGGGAACTACCAGATAATGGAGAATTATACTGGCAAATTTCTCGGAGCAGAAGCCATAAAAATACCTTTAAGTAGTGAGAGTTCCCAACAGCCCCAAGGCAGCTTTTCTGCAAACGTGGAATTATTATAGGGCGAATTACTCTTCTTTGTATGGAACCCAGAATGCTAAGAATTTCGTCAAAATACTCGACATACGACGATGGCTCGACAGAGTAATCAAGCTTTTGTAAGCTGCTGTGGCTATGAATATAATGTATTTACGCAAAGTAAGGGTATTCTCAAAAGTAACACCCCTAAGATTAAATGGTCTTTTGTTCTGCAGAACTTGGTCGCTCATAAGTAAGGGATGAGTATATAAAGACCTTTTTCGCCACAGTGAACAGGATTGTTGTTTAGAGGCATTAAACTGGAAAATATTTTTGCCGCTCCAATCTAATATTGATTTAAGGTCCTGTGAGAAAGATATCTGCCCTACCTCGCGATTGTTTTTCACAGCAGGTTTGAAGACTGGGTTAAGAAACTTACTATTAGAATGAAGAGTTCTATCGGCGGCAAAATTATGAAAGAGATTAATTGTTCAAAAAAATATATAGTTGATGTAAAAAAGAAATAGATCTTTCCTCGTGAATTCTTGTTTTTTTTATCAATTGGTTTATTAGTGCACTGGTTTCCTCCATAACTGTTGTTTGCTGTCTGCTCTCAACATTCATTCAACGTAACTATGCTAACTGCTTAATTGTTTCTGTCATTAAACGACCCGTTTGGCGATCCACTTAACTTTGACCTGTTTAAAGGTTCCTATCGCCATTAATATAACGTGGAATAGTCTGGAATTACATCAATGAACTCTTTTAATGCTGGATGCAAGAAAAGTCCATTTTTCTGTAGATCTATAATGGTCTAATATGGTTTTCTTTGAAGTACGAAATTGGACTAATATCAGTATCTTCTAATTGATCTGCATGCATGTTTTCTGCATACTACCCATTATTTTCTCTGTTGTTCGTTTTGTTATCCAACAAGTTTCGTTGATAGTGCAGTCTTCCTTGCATGGTGTCCTAGATAAAATATCAGCGTTTTTATGAATTTTTTTGGGATGATGTTTAGTTTGTAAGACATATTATTGTAATTTTTTAATCACCTTGCTAACTGACCTTTCGAATTTTTTCTTTTAAAGGCCATTTTAATATAGCATGATCTGGTTACTTCTTGGGCCACCAATCGGCGATAATAGAAAAACATTCCTAAAAAACTTTCAAGTTCGTGCTTGTTTAAAAGTCCATGCCAATCTCTTATAGAGTTTATGCACGATCGGGCCATAAATTTAACTTACCGCCCGCATTTCCGGGCAGTAAGTTAAATTTACCGCCTTATGGCGGTAAATAATTTAGCCACCAGCTTAAACAGCCATGCTCAATTTAGGATGGTTTTGGTACTTAGTCTAGCATGAGTCCAGCCAACTTTAACAATGTTATACGGGGATAGACTCTTTATTTTTGAAAATACTGTGAAATAGATGCCAATTAAAAATAATTTATTTTTAAAGTTTTTGCTCTCCAAATTTTTTTGTTTTTTTTTTTATTTTTGCCTTTAGTCTGTTGTACCGAATTCTAATATGCAATCCATTTTTCCTTATCATTCACAAGTTTTTAGAAAAAGAAGAATATAAAATTCCAATTTATAAGCAATCTGGGGGTAAATTTTTAAAAAGTAAAAAAAAACAAAACATTTGTTTTACAAAACATACTTCTTATCGTATCAAAAAAAAAAAAAAAAACAATCAAACAATTTATTTGGTTGGTCTTTTTTACTTTTATTTGCCAAAAACGGTTTCACATTTCAAGGTCCAACAGTAGTCCGTTAGCATATTTAAGATCCATTTTCCACTGTAGCGCTTTTCCATCTAAGCAATTTGCTGGTGAAATCTTTCGGCGTGCTGGTCTAAAATTGCACCCATGTATCAAAAAAATTCTTAATGGGAGTAAAAAAAATTCTTTATGGGAGTAAAAAAATGCAGCTTAAGTGACATATTGCAACCTAGGGCCTTATAAGATTGCATAAGTTCTTTAACAAGATCTTTGTAGTTGTCCGACTTTTTGTTACCTGGGAAATTATTACATATATTTTTAAATATAGTTTGAAAATTTTCATATTGAGATCCAACAAAGATTCCTTCTTTAAGCTTTGCTTCACTTTTATGCGGGAATTTCCGCCTGAAATAAAGAAACGTATTTCCTTCTCTATCTAAGGCTTTAACAGAAAATTTTATAAGCCCATGTTTTATGTACAGAGGAGGTAAATAAACTTTCTGCTGATCTACTAATGGTTTATTAAGGACGTCTTTCTGGCCGGGCACAATGGTTTAACGTAACGGCCAATCTTTAACTAAATAATGTTGGTTTTTGGCTTTGCTGTGCCATTAGCATAAAAAACAATATTTTGTGAAGCCACTATGCAGTCCTGTGAGCAGTTTTTTTCATATTTACAGCATAACCAGCAGGAACTGATGGTCGTTCATTTCCATTGAACAACAAAACGGCCTTTAGACTTGTGTTTGAAAAGTCAATAAATAGTCGCCCCTCGGTAGGTATATAGGAAATTCCAAGTTCATTCAGTAAACCTCGAATATCATGACAGTAAACTAAGTCATTTTCCCTTCAGAAAAATAAGGCCAGCATGGACTGCCTGTTTCGAAACGTGAAAATTTTCACACCTTTAGTAAGTTTTCACTACTGCAAACGAGATCCAAGCAGTTGTGCCTTTGTTTTGGCAAGACCTAAATCACGAACTAGATCATTGAGCTCCTCCTGAGATATAAAATGTGGCTGTTTGCTGCTACTACATTCAAAAACGACTTTCTCTTCAACTTGGACTGGCATCTGGCTTCCCTGTACTATAATTATCTGGTTCTTGTTATCTGAAGGCTTAGAAACAGGTATGCTAGAAGAGACTAGACTCCGCCAAATCATTGGCACTCCAAATTTTATAGAAGTATGAGTACCCCAACTTGGTTTTGGAATAAAGTATGTCCTGAAGTTAAGTATGGTCCAAAACATTTAGTCAACCTAATGAAGCGGTCACGATATATGCCATGCCATTTGAGAGAAGTTGTTGACAAAATAATTCAAGTAATTGAATATTTTGCTTATTCAGAAAATATATTGTTAGCAATGCTTGCTGCTTCGCGTATTCATATCCGAGAATTGGGGTTAAAGCGCATTTTAAATTCTAGAAATCATGTCTAGTCGGAAATACGAAAGTTTTAAATACCAAAGATTAATTTTAAAGCTAATGAATACTTTGAGTTAATAAACTGGCAATCAACGGTTGTTACTAAGCCACCAATAACTAAACAATTTTCTGTCAATGAACTTAAAGAAATAATCTCTAATGGTCCTAACCCAATGTCACTTTTAAATGTTCCTTGTCATTCCCAAGCTGTAGAAAGATGTGTTAAGTAAGTGACAGAAGCCTCATCATCTGTTTGCGAACCAGCTGCAAGAGATGGATTTATTAGATGTCGAATAGCTTCCCGAGAAATTTTGCCAAAATTTGACACTAAATCAGACTTTTTAAATGCCTTGATTTGAACCGCCAGAACAGCTAGGAAGGGTGGGTGGGTGGAACTCGACATGCAGCCACCTCCTCATGGTGAGTTCTGACTTGTTTCATCTTATAACAAGCAAAGAGCTGCATAAAATGTAAATATTTATATGTTTTTATTCCGATAAAAGTAGTCGCAATTTAAAAGAGCTTGGGGCACCGGAAAACATTATCATATGAAGCTCAGTTTTTTGTTATTTATATATA
>JAHBCN010018239.1:0-17265 GCA_019359885.1 Listronotus oregonensis
AAGAACTACATAATTTTAATTTCAAAAAGTTCAAATTCTAACCTAAAAGAAATGATTCATATAAAACAAAAAAAAATGTAAATTTTAGGACTGACACTGTTAATCTAAGTATCGTCTATAACGACCTAATTACAGGATAATAAATGCAAATTTTACACCTATTAGGCGGGAAAAGCCAAAATTATGTACAGTTGGGGTGCCCAACTTTTAATTCTTCTTCGACTTTCGTTGAGTAAAAACGTGCCGGTCAGTACTCGAGTGGCCCAAGTGTCATAAATCCCGAAAGGGGCCCGGGAAAGTCTTGAGACCTCCGTACCTGAAGTTAAACAGATGTGCGCCAAGTGATCCCAGATCCGAGCGACGCGGTGTACAGTAGTGGATTGGTATAACGTGGTTTTCTTTTCAGAACACCCGGCTTTTATGAAATCCGATTATAATTTACTAATCAACCGGGTTTACAGGCATTTATTTCAGTTAGCAGTGCATTAAGCCCATTCATAGTCTCTTAAGGTTGCAAACAAGGCACGCAAGGTGACCCACTCTGGGGACCCCAACCGTGGTGCCCCTACACAAGGGCTGTATCGTTTGAGTCGGCTTGGCCTGAGCCTAGCAGTAAAGAAGGGTAAGTGTTTATTTCAGCGACCTGACCCCCTGTTTTTAAAATGGATCCCCTGAAAATATGTTTTTTTTCTCCAAGACAAAACAAAACACTCGTGGCTGAGCTAGCTGCACTTCGTGCAGGCTGGCGAAGCCAATGGACGATAGTGGGTCTCCAGAGGCCCTCAACAGGATGGCCTCTTTAACCCACTCGCCCTGTAAGCCCCCCCGTGCCCAATCCAGGGACCAAAAACTTCTCTGTCTCAGCCCGAGATGAAAATATCATGGATACTGAGGCAGATGCAGGTTTCAACCTGTTAAAAGCAAAAACCCCCGTGGGAAGAATCCCATCAACCCCTCAGGATAACACTGAGTTTCCCAAGCGTGTTGCCCCTGACCTTGCCCCAAACTGGAGCCCTCCGTGACTTCAGATTGACTAAGAACAAGACAAAATCAAATTCTGCTGCAGGCAGCTCTACTAAAAAGGCAGCTCTTTGCTCCTACAGCCACCACAGCACCTGGGGCCCCCCAAGTTACAATCTCCCCCCCCAGTAGTGATCCATGACCATGACAAATGGTCTGCCATCTAAAGGCATTAAAAAAGCCGGGTATAATTTTACAAAAGCCACCTTAACTAAGCAAGGAATTCGTGTTTGTCCTGTTACCTCCGATGATTTCAGAAAAGCGACAGCTTTTCTTGAGAAAACTCCATAAAATACCATCTTTTATGAGACGGACAAACCTCTAGAATTAGTGTTTAGAGGAGTCCCCGTCTCATGCACAATAAAAAAAATCTCCGAAGATAAAGAGCTTGGTTTTTACCCGGAGAGTAACTCGCATGATGTCGGGCCCTACCAAGGCCCCCATCCCGATGTAAAAACACGATTCCAAAAACAGAAGAAACCTCTTTCAATCAAACGGCTGCAATACATCAGCGTTAAGGTGGAACCTCTTAACAAAAAAACCCGAGTTCCACAGTGCCACAAATCCAGGGATTCTGGCACACTAAACTTCTGTCATGGACAGGCCCGCTGCGTGAAATGCGGTGCCGAGCACCTCTCAAATGAGTGCAAGAAACAAAAAAATACCCCGGCGACGTCATGCAATCACCTCATGCTGCAAACTACAGGGGATGTCAAAAATTTCCCCCGACTACCTAAAAGCACTGCTCAACCCAAGCAATCCACCCTGGTAACCCAAAAGCGTATCCTACGCTCAGAAGGTTGCCCTAAAACAACTCTTTCCCAAGTTTCTTTTTCACAAAAAGGGCAGTTTCAGGCCTCATGGACCGACTGGCTGCCTTCGAGGCCCAATTGAAAGCCCTGAATGCTCAGTAAACTCCTCCCTCTTTCTTTTCTGTCCCTTGTCTTTGAGTCTTTTTATGGACAACAAAATTCGCCCAGTTAATCTTAATATCCTTTCATGGAATACCCAAAGGCATCATCAAAATAAACATGAGTTGGAAGACATTCTTTCCCGCTATGAGATAGATGTGGGGACAATCCAGGAAACCAATCTTACCCCAAATCACCGTGTCTCCTTCAGAATTATCTTGTGATACGCAATGACAAACCCAAAACATTCACCACTCAACAGCAATTCTTGTCAGAAAGTAAATGCCGTCTCGTTTTTTTACAAGGTGGATACCACCTTCAAAGAATTAACCGCCATCATCACTAAATCCCCTTGGCCCTATCATGGTGCACTCTGTTATAAGGCCCCCAGGATTTGATGTCTGAAAATGACATCACGTTTTTCCCCTGCCTGATAAAAAAAACTGCATCCTTATTGGTGATCTAAACCCCAAAAAAGTCCTATCTGGAATAGTCGCTGACGAATGCTTCAGGCAGACGACTACCCCAAATATGCCTAACACTGGGGCTACCATCATACCCCCGGTCAGACCAACTTTTATCCTCCTCAAGAGGGCTACCTTCCTGATGTCATAGACATTGCAATATTTAAAAAATATTGCTTTTAACTATGATATCCCACCCTAGATAAGGCCCCACTAAACCCAACCCTGTTCTGTAACCCTTACTTCTAACATTTCACAAGTAAACCAAGTCCTTGCACTAGAATCAACTCCCTGCCTTACCACGTACCTAAAGGCTCCCCATCACTCTCAAACCCTATTCAAACCCGTGCCGACATCGACAGTGCGGTCTAAGCCTGGAAACTGAACTGAAACAGCCATTCAAAGTTGCACGACTAAACCATCCTCTCAGAGCCCCACCCACACTCAGTATCCTGCTCATTTTCCCGGGCCTCCATCAACAACCGCAACCGAGCTAGACGCCTCTATAATCAGACTCGGTACCCCCTCATAAACAATGCATAAATGAGCTATGCAGAATAAAAAAAAGACCTTCTTCTTTGAGTTTCATGCTGCCATTGGAACAACTGTGAACCCTTGAGCCCAAAGGGGAACAACTCCTTATGGAAGATGTCTAGCTCTGAAAACCCCCTAGACAAATCCTAAGCTTCTTGGGACTCGCGGCCTATTTTATACGGATGAGGAAAAGGGCCCGGGGTTTTCCCTGACCCCTATGAAATGAACGCTCGGCTCTATGAACCTCAGACATTGATGAAGACCACGATGAGGCTGTGGACAACATCAATGACTTCACCCAAACACATAACCTCGACCCCCTTCTACCGGCCCCCGGGTAAACTCACAAAATAATCAGGAATTTTAAAAGGGCCGTTCTGCTGGTCTGATTTTTTCCCGGTTCTTAAGTACTGCCCCGAAAGGTTTAATTGCCATAACCAACATCGCAAATGCGATACTTCGACTTGGTTTTTTTCCCCGCCAGATGGAGGCATGCCATTGTTATTAAGTTCCCAAGCCTGGGAAAAAACCCACTTTCTCAAAACCAACGAAACATTAGCCTAACAAGCTCTGTTGCGAAGGTGGTGGAAAGGATAATTCTTAAACGATTTATTCAACACGGGGAAAACTCCAAGTCATCCCCAACACTCAGTTCGGTTTCCGTTCCAAACACAGTGCTGAACAACAAGTTCTTCGACTTGTTGAGCTCACTACCGAGGGCCTGAACAAAAGAAACAGGGCGTTGTGCTTTTTCGATGTTGAAAAAAGGGTTTCGACAAGGTTTGGCATAATGGACTGTTATTCAAGTGTACACCCTTGGCTATCCGACCTAAGATTAAAATTATTCAATCCTTTTCTTAGAAACAGACAAATTCAAGTCGAGTCAACTCAGCCCTCTCCACACCCAGAACACTAGAAGGGGGTACCGCAGGGGCGCCGTGCTTGCCGCACTTGTTTTTGTGTTTATACCAAACATTCCTGCCTCGAATCCACACACACGGCATTATATGCCGACGACCCCTCCATCATTGCGCTCCCAAAACCCTACTTTAGTCACTCGCCGACTTCAAGGGCGACAAATAATCCATGAAATTTTCAATTCTTGGAAGATTAAAATCAACCCTAACAAAACCCAAGCGATTCTTATTCATCCCAGACGCCCCGGAAGACAACGTCATCCCAAACAACCACGCCATTCCCTGGACCGACATTCCCAAATACCTCCGAGTCATTCTTGATTCTCGTTTTCACGTTCAACCGCACATCGAAAAATGCTTACAGATGGGTCGCATGGCCCATTCAAGCTACTACTCCTACACAGGAACAGCCCGCTAACTATCAGAAAAACTTCTTCTGGTAAACTCAACCATTCGTCCCAAATATGTCTTATGCCTCCGTAGCCTGGGGCTACGCGGCAAATCATACATCTCAAGACTCACCTCTTTTCTAAACCGCATGTACAGAAATGCGGCCAACTCCCCGGTTTGTACGCAACATGCAAATTCAAAGAGAATTGAACTCACACCCTTTGATTCTTTTATCAAAAAGAGCCAAAAAACTCTACCTCTAGCTGAAAACCATCCAAACCCTCTGATCCCAGGACCATCTGGGGATGATCCCGCTCTAAAACAAAAAACCAAAATTCAAATTTTGGACTAAGTACTTCTTTGGATGGTACCCATTCCTACAGGAAGGACCCCCGGACCCCACCTGGCCTCTGGCTAGCCATAAAAATCCGATTTCTGGATTGTCCCGAGTCACTGGGGCAAGGGCCCCAGCTCGTCACTTCTTAAACCCCCCTCCCTAAGCCAGATTCCAGGCTAAGCCAAAAAAATTCAAACCAACAACCGTGTAGCCAACATGGCAAACACGTAGTGAGGACTTGCTCAGCCAAAGGAGGCGAGGGTGGTTGGCAAGCCTAGGGGGGGTTCGGAGGGCCTGTGCCCTACGGGATCCTTCCAGGTGGGAAAAAATACTACCCAACATTTATAAAATATACTCTATTTTTTCATCACTAACATTCAAGATGTAAAACGTAATAGTTTCATCGTTTAGTTTAAGTGTTTGGTTTTAAACTTTATTTAATTTTTAAATCTTATTAGATAGTGTAAGTTTATAAAGAAAAAGGGATGTAATTTATATTTGTTTCCTTTAATTAATTTTTTTTTATTTGTTTTTTTTTTCCCAAATTTTATATAAAAGCTAACATCTTATTGTTCAGATTCTGATGATGTTTAATTGGAAATAAAACCAAACTTTAAAGAAATGTTTTAATTTTATTTCAAATTAATTTTAAAAAAAAAGACCGAAAAACCCAGGAGAATTAAAAATTATTAATATATATATATATATATATATATATATATATATATATATATATATATATATATATATATATATATATATATATATATATATATATATATATATATATATATATATATATATATATATATATATATATATATATATATATATATATATATATATATATATATATATATATATATATATACCCAAGGACAACAGATTTCTGACTTTCATCACCAGTTGTTCGGGTGAATGTTGACATGCGGGAATACACTTCAACTCCCCCAACAAATTTTCCTTTATGCCCCCCAAAACGCCGACATCACTTTTCGTGTGCTGACGTCCAGCTCGCGCAGTTCCTCTCGCGTCCACTAAACCACCCCAAAAGAGTAAAGCAATACAGGCACTGCTAGCATGTTGGTAGCAAAGACCTTATTTATTCCAGATAATTCGGATTCCCAAATTCTCCGTAAACGTCGCCTGTAATTGCTTCTAAGCTCGGTCTTCACAGCTCTAACATCTTGAGTCCGGTTTTGGTCGATTCCTAAATATCGATAATTCTCGTTGTTTTGTAGAGGGCGGAGTAGGGCGCTATCGGCAAGCTGGTCAGCTTCTAATCTTATTTAGCTTAAGTTTTACACACTTGTCGAGGCCGAACTCCATTCCAACATCTCTGGTGTATTCGTGAATCACTTTAAGAGACTGTTGTAGGTCTCGCTCGCTAGTTGCGTACAGTTTTAGGTCATCCATATAAAACAGATGGGTTACCTTATGCTCACGTCTTCCAGGTGGTCCACAACAATATCCGCGTGTCTTTCGAAGAGACACGGATACGGGAAGCAGCGATATACACCCTGAAATACGCCCCTTTTAAACGTAATGGGTTCGGTAATAATTTTTTGAGCTCCAGATGTTAAAGAGAACTTTGATTTCCAAAGTGACATCAGATACTGGATTCTGTAAAAATATAAGGAAAGAGAATGTTAAAATAGGAATCACATGTTCTTGTTGCCCTTAAAGGTAACTCATAAGTTTGTCACCGTCTTGAAAGAGATAGAGAAAAGGAATGTCAAAAAATTTGCTTACAGAATCGGGCCTCAGTCGCTCAATGCATCGGATTAGGTTAAGAGGAACCTTAAGATCTTTAAGCAGATGCAACAGTAATTCGTAAGATGTTGTGTCAAACGCTTTTGGGAGTCAATCCACGCCATATTAAGGTTTTCGTTTGTATTGGATTGAGTCTTGTTAAAACATCTATCATAAGAAGATTTTCTTTGCAACCATTGATTCCTCTTTTTCTCCTCCTTCCCCTACATCAGAGAGTTGGGATCAACTGCACTCAATGTTCTAGAATATAAAATTCTGGTGAAAGCCTTTAGCAAGCATTTTTGGGGGCAAGTGATCGGTCTATAGTTTTTGGGTAGTTTTAAATCGCCCTTTTTTGGTATCAATATGGATTTCGGCCTTCAACCAACCACTCAGGAATTGGCGTGTCCCGTTGAGCCAAAAATCAAAGATTCTGGCTAAATGTGGATGTGTACTGGGGAATTTCTTCCACCAGTAGTTGTTATTTCATCCGGACCAGGTGCAGAATAGTTTTTTTAAACCCCCCCCAGCACTTTTTACCTCCTCCGGCGTGATCGCGCACTCTCGTGCTGGTCAAGCGCTTGTCCGCACAATAGGCTCTAAAGTTAGTCAATGCTGGAGTGTCTCGTTGTAATGGCTTTGAGACTTCGTAAACATCCTTCCCGAACTGTTCCACGACATTTGCTGATGGCGGATTTTCAATTGTTGGTGTTGAGTCTGCGAGAAAGCTAGAAGGCCTAGTTACGAATTTATTTGTGTCTAGCTGTTGTTTAGAACGCCCAAGGATCTTATGTGGTCTAGGCAACGCTGTTTAACGATGAGAAGCACACTTCTGTTAAGTGTATGGTGTTTTTGGCGTAGCTTTAAAGCTATTTTCCTGATCTTTTCAGTGAAAGTTCTGTTGGATGATATATATTCTAATACACTTTGTATACGTGATGCCTCTTGCCGCGTCAAATCAATTTTCTTGGATATTTGCTGTATTCGGCGTTCGGTTTTTTGAAGAGTTAGGTGAAAGCTGTCTGAGCGGTTGTTAGGAATAAGTTGTTTCGCAGCCTCATAAACAGCGTTGTTAAGTGCCAATATATCTGTATGTTCTGAAAGTCTGTTTCAAAGTGCATTGTCCGCTTGTGCGATATTTTGAGGCTTTATGTAGGACTTGATATTAATGTTTACAAGTCTTTCTGTTAATTTATTATCGGCGTTCCCGGGAGCGATCTCGTTTACCATATCCACCGCAGTCTGGTCCTGTTCTGGATCCTGGATAAGTTCCAGGTCTTGAGGTGGCTCCTGTTGTTTTGGAGTTCTAACATAATCAGAGCGGTTAAGATAAGCTACATAGTCTCTCAAATGCTGTTCGGAGAGATGACTGAATTCAGGGTGTTTACCACACCATGCGGCATGCATTCGTCTCATGTAGCCTCTAGCGGTGGGGTCGCTGAATGTATATGCATCCATCAGATCGTCCCTAAGCTCGTCCGTCCACGTGAAGCGTCCATGTCCATTGCCAAGGTCGTTTGCTCCTCCAACCTGCCCTGCACCCCTATCCGAACGGGGTGGATTGTTGGGAGCTTGGGAGCTCGTGACAATGCGAGATACCCGTGACCGTGCGGGATGTCACCCCACAGAGTCTCAGCGGTTTCCGGTATTACATAGGCTACCGGACCGATTTAAGGCCTCTCGTAGGTTGCTGTTGGTACCCGCAACCCCTTCCAGCTCGCTGGCAGTACCGTCTTGCTTGGATTGTTCGTGTTCGGTAGCAGCAGAAACAATGCCAAGCATTGTCCTGGTGGCCAGACTATTATTAATATTATTATTATTATTATTATTATTATTATTATTGATACAAATGCGCAATCCGCCATTTTGAAGAATTAACTTATTACCACAAAGTTGTTTATTTTAAAAATATTTAATACTTTTAACGTTATCTTAGTCCTTTATTTAGAGCTGCTAGCATTAACACTTTTAATTGGGCCAGTAATTTGCTTTAATAGTTTGCTTAACTATAAGCCTAATTAATTACTTAAAAACAAATTAAATCATTACGTAAAATTATGCTGCGTAATCAACAGTTTTCTTTTATGTAATTAAAACCTTACACTGGTTTACCTATAAATGAGTAGATTTTCTTGGCTAAGAAAGTATTTTAAATGGCATACTTATCAAACAGGTATAGCTTAAGCATAAATGATACAGACTTTAAGCTGAAATCGATGTTATTACAAAAATGGAACATAAGGTGGAAAGAATTCTGTAAAAATACGCCTACTAGACATTCAATTAACTGATAGTATTCCTAAAATTTATTTGAACAAAATTTTAACCGCTTCAAGACATTTATGTATTACCTTCTGACAAATGTTAATTTGTCAAATTAGAAGTGATCTGAAACATATATTTTTTAAATGTAAAAAATATGCTGTCCATAGTAATAAACCTATTAAAACTTTTATTTTAGAATGGAAAGTAAATACCCCATTTAACATCATAGATCTTTTCGCTCTTGCGCTTGCGGAAGAAGACAAATCAAGACTCAAGAATTATTATTTTAGGAAATCAGTGGTTCAACATTTAGCAAATATTAAGATGGCTTTTTTTCCGGTTGAAAAATTAAGCTTGTTGCATGCTTTTTGCGTTTTACCATTTTGTCGTATTAAACTTTTTAGCTCCATTGAAGATTCGTTACAAAGTAAATCGGTTGAGTCAGCAAAAGGAAAAAATACTTTCTTAATACTTTCTATTTTCGAAAAACTAATTCTGTTTGGCTTTTAAAAACGTAATATATTTTTATTTATACAACCATTCTTCATTCAGCGAAGCTAGCAGTAACACTTGTAACTTGGATTGGTTTCCCTGTTATCCCTTTGCTTTGGCAGTTTGTTTTTTTATAGGTACATGGCCTACAAGCTAATTTACTTTTCTTTGGTTTAAGAACATACGCACTTTAAATTCAACCACCTTGTCAGCTAAAAGGTTTTTTTTTTTCCCTCTTTTAAAGCCAAGCAAAATCCTGATTAGGTAAACATTTTTGCGATTGAAAAGGTGCTTTAAAAAAACCTTTGTTTTTTTTAAAAAAATTTAATTTTAATATTATGTCCTTTTTTTTAACTTGCTAGGTAAACCCATTTTATGGTTGAACGGAGAAGGAGAAAAGTAAATTTTTTGATGACATGTTTTGCTTTACTAAAATAAAAAAAACTTTTCCAAAATTTATTACCCCAAAAAAATTTTTTAAAAAAGCCCTTTTTTTTTCCCAAAAAAGGGAATAAACCCTATTTTCCTTTTAACCTTCGGAATACAGAATAGTTAGATTGAAACACCCTAGTGTTCCGAATTTTCCAAGTCTTTTATCCCCCCCGGTGGCGTCAAACTTATTTGAATTCACGCATAACTTTTCGACACAGGGGAATTCCCTTAAAGATATAAAGTGGTGCCGACAAAAGGCCTGATATCAGCCTCTATCTTTCGCGTCCCTGGAGATAAGAATATTCACGCCATTTTGGTAATTTTCACTTTATCGGCGGCTATTTGACGATGGAAATGAAATCTGTAAATCTCAAGTGAATTTGGATATTAAGTATTTTTTTAAATTTACGCAAAAATATATTCTTTTAAATTAATGCAGAAAACTGGAGCTTTTCCATTTTTGACAATTTTTGAGATCTAAATGCTATGTAATAATTTTTTACCTAGAAAGTGCAGAAAGTGTTTCTACCCCATGCGACGGCCTTTGCACGAAAGACGCGAAGCGGTGTTCGGAAAAGCCGTCAAGGGTGGTATACGCACTTTCTGCACGGTTTCCAATTTTTTTTCTTTTGGATAAATAATTTTTAAAACTAAAATCCAATTTTATATATTTCTATTTCATGCATTGCGCAAATGCAAGTAAATTAATTAAACCGTTCCATTTTTAATATAGTGCGGTAATAGTTATTTTCCTAACAAGTGCGAAAAGTCACTTTGCGCAAGCGTTAGGAACAAAATTTTTCCTACGAGCGTCAGATAATACCAATATTATAGCAATGATTATTTTTTAAATTATGTTTAATCTGAAAGAACTACTACAACATATTTATAAATGGGAATTATTTGTTGATAACATTTACAACAAAAGAACAGTTATTAGCATATTGTAAATTAATTGCAGAACCTGTAATTTCATTTAGCGGGTGGCTTATGGAAGCGCTTATTGTACAGCTTGATGAAGGTTGACTTAGCTCAGGAGGGGAGTTGTTCATGGTCAATATTTTATTCGACATATCCTTTTTCTGATTTGTGGATTCATCAATGTAGCTCTTAGCTACAGCCGTTGATTTCCAGCCCCCAAGTCGCTTGACATTGGTAATTCCTTCTCCAGAATCCGCTAACATAGTCGCAGAGGATCAACGAAAACTATGTCCAGTGTACTCTTCTGGATTTTTTAATTTTAGGTATGCAGCAATTTCTGAAGGCATTTTACTATTAAATTTATTCCCACACATTGCGTACTGCATGCTCCTTGTTTATACTGGACAAAAAAACGTCTGTGTGGGGTATGTGGTTTTTGCAAATTTGCATATTTACGGTACAATTGCAGATAAAGTCCGTTATTTGTTTCATCGGACACTACAAAGATTCTGGAAGTGTTAGCTAACTGTCAGGATTTTCACCACTATCAAATTTTCATTATCCTGTATGTCATCAATCATTATTTTTGTAAGTTCATTTCTCCTACAAGCATCGGCTAATCCAAAAATTGTAGCAACTTTTATTAGAAGGTAAATATTATCAGGTGCTTCTTTCATGAATCTTGAAACTTCTTCTTTGCTGAAAGTTTTTGATTTTTTTGGCCGGTATCCCACGTTTTGGTGTTTAAGTAGTGATGTTAGCTTGAAATATGAACTTAAATCAAGGTTCCTTTTCACTTTGAGGACACATTTTAACATAGAGTACTTACTCCATAAAGTATTAGGTTTATATGTTTTTGCAAATCCGCAAAATAGGCCAAGAACACTTCTTCTTTAATACTTTTTGTCCCCTTGCTGGAGCACCAGTTTTCGAAATGACTGTATTGATTCTCATATTTTTCACGAGATTTTGCTGGTAATAAATTCAAACTTACGGTATTTGCTGCATCCAGGATAGAATCTGGTAGCTCCTCATCGGAACTACTCATTTTAAATAATTATTTTTGTCGGATTTTTATTTAATTAAAAAAGATACTATGACGCCTTTTCATTAAAAATGCTTGTTTGTATTGAAATTCATTTGTGCAATTGCTTGTTCATATGGAAACGAAGAAAAAATCTGACATGTGTTAAAATTACCAAGATTACATATTGTTGCTTGACTTGTCATAATCATTTATTATTATTATACAGGGTAATTAAAAAATGTTTTTTTTTGTGTTTTAGTTGAAATATTGAAAATTACGAAGTAACAAACAAAAAAGAGAATAAACTAAAACTTGCAATGGCTTCGTATATTGCATGAAATAGCCTACAATTACTAAAATACTTATAAATCTTGCTTACCTGTAAGATTTTAAAGTAGTTTTACTTTTCCGCACGGCGTGCAGAAAAGTTTTGCGGAAAAGTGAAACTTTGAGCACTCAACTTTTCGTAGGAAAAGAATCTTTAGCACTCAGTGAGATAAAACGAAAATAAAAAAATATTGTGCGTTGTTTCGTGTTGGTACGCTAGGAATATCCTCTAACATGTCTGTCACTGCTACTGCCGTTGATTTTGGACATTGCTTAGTGCTTTTATTCAAGGTACTAAAGCTTTGCAGAATGTTTTACTGCATGTCCTTTGTCCCACTAATATCCTTATACCCATAAGAATTTTATAACTTTAAATCACAAACCGTGGTTTTTAAAATTCTGTGACAAAGCCAGACTTTTAAAAATTCAAGCCTACAAAAAGTTTGCCGAAGCAAGAAATCCGTATAATTAGACTATCTCAGAAGCAAAAGACCGTTTTAACAATCGGCTGCTCGAATGGCAGTAAAGCACTCTGGTCCTTTGCCAAAAATATTAGTCAAAACTTCTGCACAAATTCTTTTTCACCCCTAATATTTGAAGACGAAATTGTTTTTACCTCTAAAGGAAAAGCCTAACTATTTGCCAAACAATTTCTTCGTATTCTTTCTCCTCTTAATACTAAAAAATCGTCTGGCCTAGATGGCATACCAGCAATCGTTTAAAAAAAAATGTGCTCCCGAATTTGCACCCATCCTAACTTACCTCTTTCGAACCTCTTACGATACGGGCATTTTCCCGAAAAGCTGGAAAGCTGCACGTGTGCAACCTGTCCCCAAAAAAGAATGCAAAACTCTCCCTTCTAACTATAGACCTATATCTCTTTTTTCTGTTGTCTGCAAAGTAATGAAAAAATTCATTAATTCCCAAAACTTGAACTATCTGGAAAAACACAAGATCTTACATGATAAACAGTATGGATTCCGTCACAGAAGATCCACAGCTGATCTTATTTCCTTTATCTCACACAATTGGAATGAGCCCTTGAGTTTCTTGGTGAACCCTAGATCTTTGCTCTTGACATATCTAAAGCTTTCGATCAGGTCTGGCATGACGGGCTTCTTAACAAACTTTCTTCCTTCGGTCTTTTACCTAAGCTTTGCTCTTGGCTCTCCAATTTCCTTTCTAATCGACGTATATCAGTTACTGTAGATGGTCATTCTTCCAGCTTCTACCAAATTAATGCTGGGGTGCCCCAGGGCTCACTACTGGCACCCACTCTGTTTCTTCTATACATTAACGATCTTTTCTCTTTCACAATCAACCCCATTCATAAATTTGCTGACGATAGTACCCTCTACTCTAACATTCAATTTCTCAAGCCAGCCTAGAAACAGCCCTTTCTGTTTTTTTTTACCCTTGATTTTTTAGGCTATTACATTAGTGAGCCTTAGGTATGACGTTAATTTATAGAAATTTTGAATATCAATCTTTAATTGTAACCTTAGTTTTAACATAGAAAACTTTGACCAAAAAAAATCTTTTTTAGAAATCTTATTTGATCTTTTGCTTATATTTTTTAGTGTAACGGTCCTCATATTTTTGTGGAATTAAAGACTAAAGAGCCAACTGCTGCATTCGCTGCTTCGAATATTTCTTCATCAGAGAGTCCCAAGAATTCCAAAAAATAAATAATTTTAACCCAAAAACATGAACCTATATGAATTATCTACGTGATAACTACTGACGCGAATTATGTTATTGATTTATTGCTATAGAAAACCAACAATGGAACCCAGTCGAGGAGATTTTAAAAAACTTCATCTAGACCAAACGTTTAAGCAAATTCCTGTCATAACAATTCTAACTTAAAAATAATTATAAAATTTTAGGTACAGGGTAATTATATAGGCAAAGAAGAAACTTATAGAAGTATAAGAAAAAAAATTGGTACCTAGTAAAAATGCTTTTTAGTGATATGTTACTTATTCGCTGTTAGTCGTGATTAGCATTATTATTAAGTAAATTAAAAACAAACATTATACAGGGTGTAACTAAATAAGTGTAAAACATTTAAGGAGGTGATTCCTCATCGAAAAAAAGATAGGATCTTTCATATAAAGAAATTTCATTGGAGCATCCCTTGTTAAGATACAGCCCCTTAAAGGGTACATTAAAAATTTGTATAACAATTTTTTCACAAGCACTAAAAAAGTTACAATATTGAAATTAACCTGACGTTTTGTACTACCAAAAAGACACTTAACCAGTCATTTATTTGGTTTACCCCATGGTTGTAAGGGGTGGAAAACGCAACCCCTAAAATTTATTTCCAATGTAACTTTTGTCTTATTATTTGTTTACCATTTAAAAATTTATTTCCGATAGCCTGTTTCATTCTAAACAAAAAAAGTCTCTTGGGTTTTTTTGCCAAAATAAACCAGTTTGCAGCAAAAATTATTTTACGAACTACATACATCGTCATAAATGCGAACTGGATTTATTGTTATTTTGTAGTTAGTATCTGCATTAAACGATTAAAGGGTAATAAACAAAACTAATTTATTAATAACAAAACACACAACATGTAGAAATCATAGTAAATGTTCAATATGTCTACCTTCAGACATTACGCATGCATCTAGACGTCGGCGCATTGAGCCACGTATTCGCTCAAATATTCCTGGAGTCTCTCCGATTACCCTGCACGCATCGCTGATGCGGTTTCTTAAGTCCTCTACATCGCGAACAGGAGTACGATAAACCAAATGCTGTAAATGGCCCCAAATAGAGAAATCGAGAGGATTAAGATCCGGGTTCGAGCGGGCCAGTTCTGTGGTCCTCCTCGACCTATCCACTGATTTGCATATGTTTCAGTTAAATGCTGACGTGCTACTTGACTAAAATGGGCGGGAGCCCCATCGCATAAAAACATATCCCTTCTGACGCCCAAAGGAACTTCCTCCAGCAGTACTGGATGCAATTTTCTTAAAAATTAAACGTATGTCTCACCATTTAATCGAGGAGGTAGAAAATGAGGCCCAATTAAATAATCCCCAATAACTCCGAGCCACCTGTTCTTGATGGTTTCGACAATAGCGTGAGGGTTTTCATCAGCCCATATGTGGTAATTATGAAAATTTATAATCTTGTCCCGAGAAAAACTACATTCGTCTGTAAATTCTATCGTCTTCAGAAAGTCACAATTTCTTCTAATCATTTCCAGCATCCAATTGCTCAAAAAATTCCGAAGGCCATTTAGTGGAAGATAAATCTTTCTAGTACTGGTAGTAGGTTGTTCTTCAATCAGATTAGTATGTTCTTCCTTAAGCTGTTGGTGTTCGTATTTCTCGATGGCGACCACAATCCTGCGTTCTTTTGTCGAATGAACCATATTCTCGTAATCTTTGATGAAGTCGAGCAAATATTCTATGTGAAGGATGCTGCCGTTGAGGATACATTTCAGCATATCTTCTAGAAGCTTCTAACCCATTCCCTTGTGACAGACCGTAAACGTAATGCATATCAGCCATTTCCTCATTTGTATATGCCATTTTAATAACAAGTGAATTATTAAAGTAACAAACTAAGAACAGAACTACAATACACAAAAAAGATGGGTTCATAACAGAAATTTAATTTAATTTTAACTAAGCCAAATTTATGGTTTAATTTTATTTTTACCACCCTTGTTCATACAAAAATTTATGAAACTTAAAAATATTATTATTTGACCAATAAAATATGTCTATTTGCGTCTGCGCAAAACAAACATGTCATTTTATTTTTATGTCAATCAAAATTCACAACCTAACTTTTTAGTCTGTTGCGGAAAACCGTTGGAGAAAGTTTTTTTTTGGTTTATAAAATATAAAAGCAAAAAACACATAAACAACCAGCTGATTATAATTTGTGCTGTCAATTAAAAATACTTCAAAAATCAAAAAATTCGGTGTCTATTGCGAGCTGATTTCTCAAGCATGCGCATTACCGATGATTTAATTTAATTTAATTTAATTCTAAAACATAAAAGTTGGCTAACTTTTAAATTAAATTTTAAATTCGGTCATTTGTATGAACGACTCCATATGAGACCGTTGAATTAACGTTTTAAGTTAAGTAAAATTAAATGCTAAATTAAATTAAATTTCTGTTTGAACCCCCCTTTTTGTATTGATTCAATTTCGAAAATTCACAAAGACAGGTCATCCCAAATTTAATTGTCCTTTCCTTGCGACTATAGATGATTGTTTGTATTTTTCGCATTTAGCGATGTATCTCGGTTGTTCGTAAAATAACTTTTTGCTGCAAACTGGTTTATTTTGGGCAAAAAACCCAAGAGACATTTTTTGTTTAAATGAAACAGGCTATCGGAAATACATTTTTAAATGGTAAACAAATAATAAGACAAAAAGTTACATTGGAAATAAATTTTAGGGGTTGCGTTTTCCACCCCTTACAACCATGGGGTAAACCAAATAAATGACTGGTTAAGTGTCTTTTTGGTAGTACAAAACGTCAAGTTAATTTCAATATTGTAACTTTTTTAGTGCTTGTGAAAAAAATTGTTATACAAATTTTATGTACCCCCTTTAAGGGGCTGTATCTTAACAAGGGATGCTCCAATGAAATTTCTTTATATGAAAGATCCTATCTTTTTTCGATGAGGAATCACCTCCTTAAATGTTTTACACTTATTTAGTTACACCCTGTATATAATTAAGAAATATTTTAAGTGACACTTTTTAAAACTCATTGATTGTCAAATATCTTAGTTTTCATAGCTACTTACGAACCGTAAAATTTTTCGCAACTGGTGATGAAAAGTAAGATATTTGACAACGTCAATAAATTTTAAAAAGTTTTTTATATTTTAAACTTGATTGAAAAAAATCATATTATATTCAAAATTACGAAAAATATTGTGTGAAACGCTTGGGAAACACTATTTTTCATAACTTACATTCTTCTGTAAAACTCGCTTCACTCGTTTCGCAGAAATCTGCTCGTTACGAAAAATAGTGCTTTCTGGTTGCCAACTGGTTCCACAACTATTACGGTACTGAGAGAATTTTTACAACACTGAATGCCGTAAAGTACTCGTTACGGTATGCAAATAAGTCACTGACCTTCATATGGGCCGGCAAAGGATATCAGATGCGCAGTTCAAGGGTTAGATTTTATGGGCGAAAAAATGTGTCCGTGCGCTGTGGCGGTAGTCATCGCTTTGGGTCTTAAATCATGCGCAGAACGGACCGGCAGACCGATTTTATTTTCACGCTTGTCGCCGCCCAGTTCCGTACTGGCCGCTTGTGATAGAATTTCTATATAATTATAGATTCTAAACAAGTTTTACTGTTTTATTGACCTATTTTATGTCTGGTGGTAGCATTTATACATTCCTTTTGTTTGAAAAAATGTCTTAAATGTTTTTTGGTGATCCGCTTGAAAAGCAAATATTTGTGTAAGAGAGAAAGAA
>JAHBCN010018240.1:0-17286 GCA_019359885.1 Listronotus oregonensis
ATTTAGACCCAGCCTTATCTGTTTTCTGGTAAATGTACGAGGTGGCTAAAAACCCTTTAGAAAAATGTTTGTAACAAGAATTAAGATATACTGTCTCTTAAAAAGGTCCGAAACATTTGTTAAATATATAAAAGGCAAAAAATAAATGAAAAAATGCTTTTTTTTTTTAATTTTATAGCCTAAAACTTTATATGTATTGGTCATGTAGAAAATTGTAAATAGAGAAAAGCTTAACAATTAAATTTGATACAAGATAGAATTGGTTAGAAGTCACAAAATAATATATCCTTTTTAAAAAAAAGAATAATAAAAAAAACAAAAAACGGAGGTCCTTGGGTGATTTTTGTGGGGTCCCTAAAAGATTTTCCGATTTTTTTTTAAAAAAAAACATCATACTATGATGGAACAAAACCCAAATTTCGTGAAATTCGGTTCAATGGTTTCTGCACAATAATCCCGCAATCCAATTTCGTTTGAAAAAATTGTCAGTTTTGAAATTGGTTAGAGTCAGAGTATGAAACATAAGCTCTTCAACGTTTATTTAAAAATAAAATCGGATACATTTTAGGTCCTTGGCATTTTTTTTAAAGTTATATTTTTTTTTTAAAACTTAAAAGGCAAAAATCGGTCGATCGGTCGATTGGTGGCCAAGATAACAGCGGTTACATTGGACAGACGTTTACAGCGCATCTGTAACCAATAAAAAATATTTACTTTTTGCACGGGGTTTGTATAAAATTTTTGTTTTATTTTTATTTATATATTATTAATAACATATTTTTTTAAAAATTTGTTTTAACAAAAATTATTTAAACAATTATTGCCCTCACAAATTGTTCATAACTTTAAACAATTGCTAAAGGTCCCAAATTGTCCGATTTTTATTTAAAAGTGTTTAAATCCTTAAGTTATCTAGTATTTTAAAAAAAAATCGAAAGGTCTTTATTTTATTTTCCCTTGCATTACTAAATATTTTTAAATTTTAAAGATAAAGGACCGATCAAGTCTCACAGTTGCGTAAGAAAAAAGAATAAAACACAACTTTTCTCTCTTGGTTTTCGTGCTGATTAGTCGGCGGAGAATAGTATATGCCCCGCCCGCCCACTACTTGGGGAAACCAGGGGAAAAATGTTGCACCCTTATTCTTATTTTTTTCACGGGAGTGTTCGACCCAAGTTCCAGGGCTGACCCCTAGTAGTTATTCGAAGGTTGGGGGATAGATAATCTAAGTACCCTTTTTTAGCAACGAAAATTTTGCGCCTTAATGGGTGTGCTCTGAAAAGTTTAACAATAAAACGGCAGTTATTATGTGAAATCGTAAAAAACGCTCTTGAGCTACTCCCTATCTCATCTAGAGTGGGGGTAAAAATTATTATATGTATATGCGCTGTTTCTAAAACCAAGAACACTTTTTATTGCGGTGAAAAATTTCTTAGATCAAGTTTTACAACCTAAAGTGCGTTTAACCGGGGATTTCGAGAAAGGCCTTGCGACGAATTGGATCACTTCGGGTCTCTAACGGTATTTTTTAAGTACCGTATGTTAACTTTAAACAGCATTGACTTATGCTTATGAAAGAGGTTAGTTACCGGCTTTATCAATAAAAGTAGTAGCCATGAGTTATATTAGAAACCTGTAAAAAACCTAAATTTAAAGAAATTCTGCAGTATTGGTGATTTAAGCTATCTATTTTGGTGCTTGTTTTTGAAGAAAAATATAAAATTACTTTGCTGAAATGTCGAACCAATTTTTTTTCATATTCGATGCAAGGTAATTATTTTTTAAGTTTTTTTTTTTATGTTTATTTGATTTTGAATGCAAAATCCCAAACAAAATTATTTTTTGACAAATAGTTAACGTTTAAGTTATACCCTGTTGCCAAGAGTGTTAATTTTTACCTCTTTGTTAAATTTAACCCATTGTTAAGTCCGTTGCTAAGTTTAACAACGCGTTCATCACTCGGCCCTAAGACTGTTAAAAACAAAATATTTGCCTGATGTTTTTGGCGAAATTTTAAAAATATATAAAAGTGCATTTACTAATTTGTTTAATTTGGATTTAGATTTTCTTCATACAATCAAAAATTTTTAGGATAATTTTATCAGGGTTATTGCAAATTATAAAAAAATCATTGGTAACATATTAAGTAAAATTAATTTTTTGTGTTAAGATAATTTAAAATTATAAATTAGGAAAATATTTTTTTTTCTTGTTATAATTTATATTACAGTTATTTGCCTGACATTACCATGGATGTAGTAAAACAAACAAAAATCCATAAGCATTATTCGCTGCCTAGGTGTACTATATTTTATCCCTTACGGTTACAGACTTTAAGTTGTTTTGTAGGTTTATAAATAGGATCGCAGCTTATTTATTCACCAATTTTAAAGTGTAAATGCAACAAAAAAAAAAAAGCGTTTTGTTTTATATGTAAGCATAAAATATACATAAAAAATGCTTTTGGAGAAAATATAAATAGATAAAAATTAAGGGACGTTAAAATATATCTGTAATTCTTTTAATAAAATAAGTTTTAAAAAGTGGATGTCACTGTTGAATTAATATTAAAAGAAAAACATTTTTTTTTGTATTTTTGTAGAATTTTATATAGTTTTTGTTTTACACATTAAAAATCCGGAAAATTTGTCATAGAGTGATTCGTTAGAAAAAAATGATTTAGAGAGAAATGTATTTTATTCCTACAGAATATATGCCACAGAAAATCCATTTCAATAAAGTCGGTGTGTTGTGTTACGGCGATAAACAAGTTTACCTGCTATATCATTTCTCAATATATTTTTATAAATTAAGCCCACTTTAAAATATGAAAATTTTTTAAAAATTTTAATTTGCATGATTTTAATGCAATAATTACCTATTGTAAAACCTTATTGCAAATCACTTTTCAAAACTCTTTTTCGTTTCTATATAAGACATCCTAATTGATATTTGTGTTAAATGTGCATTTAATGTTTTGTGTGCTAAATTCAAGACATATTTTAAAGATTTATGAAAAAGGAAAAGATCTACCTCTTTTAATATTTCAAACACATCCAGCTACTATTCGAGCCTAGCACTTAGTAACTTCGTAAATTTAACACATTTAAAAAATGTTTATTTAAAAATAATTTTTAGCTTGTAGTCTTTAAATGCTTAAGACACATTTATTGTATGTTAACATTTAGTAGTTTCTTAAATTTCTATTTAGGTTAAAGGGGCAATGTATTTTGGGAAACATTTGGATATTTTTTCTCGTATTCAAGTTTTTGTTTTTGATAACACCTTTTTTGCATTAAAATATACCTGATACTGTATATATTACATAATATATTACTCGGGTGTATTTTTTATCTATTTACATATAACTCTAGGGCACGACAGACACAATTTCGTAAAAGTTACTTTTGTTTAAAACTTCTAAAATACGTGTTTTTATTTGTATTGTAGAAATTTTCAAATTAACTAAACAGTTTTGTATTTAATATACATTTTTAGAGAGGGGTTAATAACCTAAACGTCTGTGCCAAGTAAATATTTTACTGATATATTTTTTTTTTAACGATTACACCTTTTATACACATACTGTTATTTTTTAATAATCTTAAAATCTTTAAAGATTAGTTACTAAAAACAATTTTTTTAACTGTAACATTTAATTTTTAAACTGACACACTTACCTCTCATAAAAGGTTGCAAATCAAAATTATTATTTAATAATAAATAACATTACCTAAAATGGTAAACCAGCCTAATCGTGACTAAACAAAACAATTTCATATAAATACATGAATCAACAGAAAGGGTAATAAGGGGTGTTACTGTGTAACAAACTGTAATTTACCAATGTAAGTAAATATTTATATTTTTCCGCAATTTCAAAGTTGTTATTTTGTCACCTAGTTTAATAAACATTTTTTTTATTTAAAAAAAAAAATTAAATAAATGTCCACTGTGTCACCCCGTATTTTTGGAGTGCAGTCTCAACGCAGAAAAACAAACTAGTTTTAAAAGAAATGTAAATTAAATTAGGTGACAAACTAAGAATTTTAAAATTGCAAAAACGAATAAATTTTTACTTAAAGTACATCACACTTGTTTAGGGCCAGGTTCCTACGTGGGTGAACTCTCTTTACCCGATTCACGTCATATTCGTTTTTGATCTAACCGTGATAACACTCATCACCCCTTCTGTTGGTCCATGTATTTATATAAAACTGCTTTGTTTAGTCGGCAGGTTAAACCGGTTTACTGTTGTAGTTAATCTTATTTATTATAATACAGGGTATCCGAAAATGACGATAAAAAATTTTAAGGCATGATTCTACATAAAAAATATGAAAAAAAGTTTATATTAACATAGGTCCGGAAATGCTTCCAGAGGGAGCTACTGGCCCTTGAAGATGGTGTCATAAATGTGGTTTTGATTTAATTTATTAGGATCTACTTACAATACAGAAATTAACTTCTACGTGTAAGTTAGAGTGATTAAAGGTCACTTTTTGATAATAAAGTGGCGTGGGAACAAAAGGGTGGTTCGCCGAGTGTATTTTTGCTATCTTTTAAATAAATTATGTTTTTTGAACATTTTTACGTAAAAAGGTTCTCCTGGTATAAAGTCGTATAGTGACGGTCTTCGAGATAACGGATTAAAAGGACGACTGCAGTGCGTAAATACAGTAAACAGGCTATGTAATAAAAATAAGAAGATGCTTAAATACTATTTTAAAATGTAGTTATTCTTTTACACCCACTGCCAAAAAGAACAACGAATTTACTGGTCCTACTACATCTTTTTATTTTTATCACATAGCCTGTTTACTGTATTTACGCACTGCAGTCATCCTTTAAGTACCTTTATCTCGAAAGTCACTTCGACTTTATCTCAAGGAACCCATTGTTTATGTAAAAATGTTCAAAGAAACATAATTTATTTAAAGATAAAAAACTTGGAAAAATATGACCCTAAAAGCACCCCTTTGTTTCCACGCCGCTGGTTGCAATATGGGTCACCTGATATTTTTAAAAAGTGACCTCTAATCACTCTAACTTATACGTAAAAAATAATTCCTGTATTGTAAGTAGATTCTAATAAATTAAATAAAAACCACTTGTATGACACCATCTTCAAGAGCCAGTAACTGCCTCTGGAAGTATTTCCAGACCTATGTTAATATAATCTTTTTTTCATATCTTTTTATGTAGAATCATACCTTAAAATTTTTTATCGTCATTTCCGGACACCGTGTATATTAATCTTGATTTGTATGTGCGGTAATTGTGTTAGATGAAAGTTTGAATGTTGCAGTTAGAGAAAAATAGTTTTTGGTAATTAAGGTCTTTTAAGATTATTTTAAGATTTTTAGATATGAATTTTATACTATTGACAATACATTTAATTTTAAATGGGGTTAAAGCACATCCAGAAGAAAAATGGTTATTTCATACCAAAATATCCCAGTTTCTGTAACATATCGGCTTAACTTAGCAAAAAAAGCTTTGCTAAAGTCTTTATACACTACTTTTTACTTGGATAACATGTACAGGGTGGCTCGAATTCGACGCTCTTTATTGGGATTTTGAAAACGGTAAGAAATACGGGGTCGGTTAAATGAAGGCAAAGTTGCGCAATTTAATGCTTAATAAAATGTCGTTTTGCATTTAAAAAAAATCCAAATACTTCCGCAGATATTCGAAAAAAACCGGAATTCTCAATTTTGGTTTAAGATAACTTAAAATGAAAAACACATTTTCATGGCCACTTTTTCTACTCTATAACTCGATATGAATAAATATTGAATCGGACATTTCGGCTTCTAGCGACCATCATCAACTGAATCTTTTTTAAATACGGACCTGACTTTTTTTCAATTTAATTATATTCTTTTAATACTTTATATTTTAAACACTATATATCGCCACTTTGATATTTGACGACGTTTCGTACAGAAAATTTCATCACCAGAGTATTTTATATTTATTTAATCATAATACTGCCCTGAACTACATTTTTAGGTGAGAAGGTATAAAAAAAGAATAAACTTATTACATGTTCGTGATGTTTTCATTGCAATTCATTGATATCTAACAGCGGAAATTATTTTATTAACACAAAAACTCATGAATATTAAACATAAGATATAAAAAAGTAGACAACAAATTAGCTTACATAAACAATTTGTACTATACTATCTTGATACCCATATTAAAAATAAACATAATTTAATCACTATAAGTGTTCAAAGAGATAACTTTCTGCCTCGATGAATGTTGTTGCTTTGCTTTGTATTTTATAAGGTGGCTGTGCCCACAATGGAAGAAAAGAAACTCAATTCCTTAACCATGTATTTTTTAATAAATGGATAGGAAACAATAGTTTGGTGAGATGGCCCGCTAGGAGCCCAGATCTCAGTCCCCTTGATTATTTCCTTTGGGGATATCTTAAGAACCGTTTATTTAAAAATACACCTCACGACCTTCAAGTACTACGCCAAAATTTGATAAGGGAAGTTGCTGCCATTCCTGCGAGAACAATTCATCGAGCTGTATTAAAAATACAAAGCAAAGAAAAAAAAATGCAAAGAGGCAGAAGGTTATCTTTTTGAACACTTATTTATTATATATTATTAAATTATGATTATTATATTATAGTACAAATTGTTTATGTAAGTTGATTTGTTGTCTACTTTTTTGTATCCTATGTTTAATATTCATAAAAGTTTCTGTTAATAAAGTAATTTCCGCTGTTGGATTTTAATAAGTTGCAATAAAGATATTCCGAAAATGTAATAGGTTTTTTTTTACCTTCTCACCTAAAAATGTAGTTCAGGGCCGTATTATGGTTAAATAAATATAAAATATTCTGGTGATGGAATTTTCTGTACGAAACGTCGACAAATATCAAAGTGACGATATATAGTATTTTAAGAGTGATAAAAGGATTAAATGAAATTAAAAAAAAGTAGGGTCCGTAATTAAAAAAATTAAGTTAATGATGGTCGCCAGAAGCCGAAACGTCAGATTCAATATTTAATCATACTAACCTATAAAGAAGAAAAAGTGGCCATAAAAATGTGTTTTTCATTTTAAGTTATCTTAACAAATAGAGCCAGGAAACAATAAAAACCAAAATTAAAAATTCCGTTTTTTTTTCGAATATCTTCGGAACTATTCGGATTTTTTTTTTAATGAAAAAAGGAATTTTATTAGGCATCAAATTGCGCATCTTTGCCTCTATTTAACCGGCCCTGTATCTCTTACGGTTTCCGAAATCCCAATGATGAGCGTCGAATTCGAGCCACCTTGTACAAAGCTATCTATGTTTTTATACAAAAGAGCGTTCACCTTTATTAAACGTCCATTTTTAAAATTATTATGTCGCTACTGTACGATATTGTTTTTGAGCAATTTTAGCGAGAACATAACGATAACTGTAATGATATTGAGAATAGCCAAAGAAAAGAAAACATGATAAGTTAGTCCTATTATTTGTAAGAAAAAGCATCAATTTAAAAAAAAATCATTTACTACATTCCATTTAGCTATAGATCATAAAAAAACATTGTTTTCTCGATTGGTATCTCCACGTTCTATATATGTTTGATGTAACATTTATTAGTCCATATTTATTCTTTTGATTATCAAACTGTTAGTGCAATAACTTGTGTTTACTTTTGATCACAGTAAAACAATAAAATTTTAAACTTTAAATTATAGCCGACTAGATTGAAAAATAACGGTAACTTAAAAAGGTAAAAATTACTGGCAAAGCTGAAAACCCTGGGCCCAGATTCAAATTGTTATATGTGATCGTAACCTAGTTTTTTTCGGAAAGACAGTATTTATTAAAATATTTTTTTTTTGACTAAAAAAAATTTTTCCATTAGCAGCAGAAACATTTTCGTCGCCACTTAAACAATTCAAAGAAGTTATTTATTTTTCACTGATTGTCAGTGTTTTACCACCTACACTGTAACTTATCTTAAGATTTTATATAAAACCGACTTTTAATTAAAAAAAATATCGTATAAAATACAGCACAGATTCTATTTGACACAAATACTATTAAACAACATAAGTACAATACAAATATTGTTTGCGAACATAGCTATTATATTTTACACGTTTTTAAATATTTATGAATAAGAATAAAGCTTTTTGAATCTTTTTTAAAGCTTGAACTAACCAAACAGCATGATTTCATTCTATGCAAAATTCAATAGAAACTCTAAATCGCTCGAATTTATATCATTAAAACGTCTACCGGAATACTCGGCAAGCAGAATTATTTCGTTTTGTATAGACTCAGGTATAGATTTTTCCACTTTTAAAATTAAATGTTGCATTATAGGTTATTAAATGTTTAAAGCAGTACTTAAATTACTACATACTTTTTATCTTTAGTAATAAACATTGTTTTACAATGTAATTTATTTTTTTTAAACAATGGTAATTAATTACATGTATGTAATTTTATTTTTATTCCTATAGTATTTTTCTGCACATATCTTTAGATTGTGGAGTTCTCTGAAATAGTAAAAAATGATGGTTGATTCAATATAAACTGCGGGATAAATGTAAACTCACTGTAATTGATATGCTGTTTGTATTCTTTCGAGTTGGAATGTTATTTTACAATCAAGTATTATCATCTCGTAGTAAATTTTCTAAAGGTACATCGTAATCCCTTGCTAAATTATTCCATTTATATACTTATTTTTCTTGTGAAAATATAACATAATGTACTGATAATAATTAAGATTTTTTTAATGCTAAAAATCCAAACCATAGTAAACAAATTCGTTATTTTTTTGCTAACCTAAATCTTAACGCAAACTGTGAATGTGAATGTCGTATTTACCTAATTTGTATTGGGTTTGATTATCATTTGGAGTTTCTCTAGTATCTTGTAAATAAGTTGTATAAATTTCTTAATAATTTTGTAAATAACAACTGATGTCATAATTATTAATTTTTTTAAACGTCAAAATCTGCAAGGCAAATTTATCCGACACGGCGATTTTAGTTCAGAACCAGTGCCATTCAAGGGCATTTGCGAGGGTTGTGACAAAGATTGGCTACCTTGAGCGATAAACAGATCAATGTGCCGACCCTGGAAGAATAAAGCGGAACTTTTGCAAATGGAATACGACTGTTGGTAGGTCAAGTCAAAGTCTGGGAGAAAAGTCACTTCTTCAATGGTCACCGGCATGAAAATGTGGAGTTGAGAAATCATCCATGAAATTTAAGTCCTGTGTATTATTTCAAGTTGATGTTGTCATTAAGTAAGAATCCTTCATATATGGAGGCGTCATTATGAATGGTTAAATTTTGATTTTCATATCCCTCGAGAAATGAGGTATGTAGGTATCATGTATGGTGGATTTTTTTTTGTCATCACCAGGACACGTTTTGGTGTTTATGTAAAAATGTTGAATTCTAGGGTTCACCGGAGATTCTAAGTCTACCACGAATGATTACACAATAAGAATTTGGTTCGTCTGGGATTTTTTAAGACTTTAACTCCGAGTCTATCCAGTATCTCGAAGCCTCCATGGATATTCGAGTTTGATGTCTTCAAGATCTCTCTACTTATTCGAGAAACCAGTAGAAGCCTAGAAGAATATTTGCAGTGCAAAATAAAACCAACATTAAAGCCAGTTTTTTCCATTTTTTTAATTTAAAATTAATTATAAACTTTTCTTCATATTAAACTAGTTTACATTTTAAAAATGTAAAAAGGCGAAATTGGTATCCTATTGTATAATTTTGATTTACAGGGTGCAACCAGCAAATTTATGAATTTACCCATTTAAATTTAAAATACCAATTTCACCTATTTAAATTGTAACCCTCCATATGGACTCTGGTAATTAATTAGTAACATATGTAATATAAATGTAAATGATCTGTTATATACTTAAAGGAGAGGCCTTTTAAAAAAACAACATATTTCGTTAAAGAATAAATATTTAGTTAAGGGTACAACAATAGATAGTCAAAAAAAAATTAGTGGCGCTCGTAAATATTCATTTACCAACCTTAAACCCAATCATAAACCTATACCCAGTTCTCGACTAAAACTAGCCGGGATCTTTGGAATGTACTTGGGCAAGTATAAAAACAAATTAATTAATGCCATAAAGAAGTTGGCACCGAACGTCTGGTAAAAGACAGTATATTTTTTTAAATAAAAAAGTACAAGAAATGAATGTGAAAGAATGAGTTTTCCGTTACTTTTTCAATACATTTTAACGTAAAAAAATAATTGAGATACAAATTTCTTGGATATTCTATCACAGATATTATTTGCGCTTTTAGCGCAAGACTGATTTATATAGCTATTTTATTTATTATTGTCCTGGTGTTTTTGTGCAGCACCTGCAGATTTGATGTCTATCCAGCTTTAAACGACTACCCGCAAAGGGTTCTCGTCCTGTCCTCTCCTTGTTCGAACCTTTAACAATTTTTCTTGGTTAAACAAAAATAAATAAATAAATAAATCTCATAACAAATATATGTAACAACAAAATCTTTTTATATTTAGATTTTTAGCGATTTTTACTTGCATGGGCAAAATATTTATTTTAAAGTTTCAGTAGCACCTTTTCAAACAGTGTGTATCAGCCAAATTAAATAAATTTAATAATAAATAAATGGGGGCGTGTTCTAAAAAATGCTTGCACATGTTGATTGGCATTTTTATTGCTTTTGTATGCTTGCCACTTTCTTTAAGGGTTACTTTTTGTGCATATACCCCCTAGAGGCAGCCTTGCTGCTCGGCTGTGCGGACAAGCGTGCGAAAAAAGAAGAATAGATGTATAAAATTTCTCTCTTGCTTTGTGTGCTGATTGATTGTCGGTAGGGGTATATACACCGCCGACAAAACAAGAGAGTGAGGTTATATACCCATTCTTCCTTCTCTCTCGCACGCTTGTTCACAAGGCTGCCTCTAGTAGGTATATGATCGCAGATAAACCCTTAAGTAAGTGGCAAGCATGCAAAGACAATCAATCTAAAAGCACCTTATATTTGCGAAACAGTTGAAGATAGGTATAGGACATTTTACATGAAATATGTCTAGAATGTTCTAAAGAATCCAAAATTTAAATAATATACAAGGCGTTGCATTTAAATTAAGAAAGTTAGTATTAGCCACTGTTGCATGACACACCCTATATAAAAAGTTTTTACTGAAAAAATTGCGAAACTAAAAATACCAATAGACGTGTCCGAGTACATTTTCGGACACGCCCCCGCTTATTTATTATTGAATTTATTCCATTTGGCTGATACACACTGTATATTTCAAATATAAGATTAATAAGAAAAATGTTTTATTTAAAACTCTGTAAAATTAACTTAATCAAGTACAATTTCCTTGTCCGCAATAAAGTTTATATGAGACAGTTGCCGAATAATGCTATAAAATACTGTTGGGATTTTAAGCATCTTTATTTTGTAACACCAAATATTCGTGCCAATCAGACGACTCCACACTGGGGAAGGTGATAGGACCTTAAAAGTAACCTTTTGTATTTCGGGTACAAATAAAACAAAAGTTCTATTATAACTATACTGTTGTTACTGTTAAGATAAAGTGGAAAATCCTCTAGATTTTAATAAAGGTTTAACATTGTTAGTTTAAACAATAAGAAAAGGCTAAAAGTCGGTAGTACATATTTCCTTCTTACTAAAATTTAGAACAAAGATAAAAACGATAACGAAAACCGAAAACTAAATTTTCCGCCATAACAGCAGACACATGACAAGTGTCAATTTTTTTTTTAACTTTATCGACAAGCAAAACTTATTGTTATAAAACTTTTTTTAATATCTTAATATTAAAAAAAAGTATTGTTTTTAAACTTTTTTGATCAGCCTGTATATAAATATGTTAAATTATTGTTGCAAATTCTTTAGTTAAAAAGTTTTCGAACTAGTCCTGACAAAGCAAAATTTAAGTTCTTTTTATTTTAATTATTATTGTTTAAATAACTTTTTTAAGATTACTTTACATCTTGAAAGTGTTTACTATATTGTCACCTAAGTTTGATAAGCTTATTTTTAATTTTTAAAGATTGTTTATAGGTTTTTTTTAGGAGATCGGCTAGTTAGTTAGGATCAGTTGACCCTGAACCGAAGCGGTTCTTGCAGTTCTTTCGAGTAGTCCAAGGAATATTTTGTAAAAAATAAATTTGTCGCCACAATACAGGGTGTTTTAACACAAAACCAAAAAAAAATAGATAGATAGATAGATAGATAGATAGATAAATGTTTATTTATTCCTTATAAAACACAAAGTTTACAAAATAGGCCTTTTAAAATGGCATGGAACAATGTCACAATAACAAACGTAATATTAAAAGAATAACATTAATAATTACTATAATTATCAAAAACAACACTACTTTCAACCCAAAAATTTTAAAACCTGTTATAATTAACAATAACAATTACCACATATTATTAAAAGACATACAAGACACTACCATTAAAATCTGATTTTGGATTGGAATAAAAAGGTGATTTTTTTATTTAAAATAAAAAGTAGTTTGTTGTACAAACATTGGTTTACACGTCAAACTTCCAAAAGTTTAAGAAGTTTATTTTTAATTTTAAAAGGTTTTTATAGGTTTATTTTTTAGGAGACCTGCTAGTTAGTTAGGGTCAGTTGACTCTGGACCAAAGCGGTTTTTACATGTCTTGCAAGTAGTCTTAAGAATATTTTGTAAAAAATGAATTTGTCGCAACAATATAGGGTGGTTTAACACAATGGCAAAATATAAGGAGGTAATTTTTCATTTAAAATAAAGGGTAGTTTGTGGTATGAACATTGGATTAAAAGTTTACAATTAGGAAAATATCATCGTACAAATATGGCGGAAACATAATGCTTTAATTTTTTTCCTTAAAAACGAAACGCCATACAATAATGATATTCTATAGAAATATTACTATTATAAAAACGTATTTCCATATTTTTTAGAATAAGTAAAAGGGTTTAAAATGGACTAGCCTTATTACTCTTGTTACCTAAATTTCAACAAAAACTTACGGAACAACTTAAAAAAATAAATTTGTATAGTTTGGATAATTTAAAAACTTTTTTTTATCTTCTTTGTTTTCTTTATTAAACTTACTAATTTAAAATAACAAAATAAAATGCAAATCATGTGTAAGGACGGGAAAATTTATTAACATTTTATTTTATTGTTTCAAATTTGTAACTTTAATAAAAAAAAATACAAATCCTTTTTATTTCAGTCTTTGTGTAAGTATTTCTTTAAATTTAGTTAACAAGAATGATAGGGGTGGTATATTTTAACCACTTTTAACAGTTCTAAAAAAGTGTATAAATTTACTAAATGTGTGTATTAATAATACAAATGTTTCCATGTAATTTCATTATTCTATCGCTTTTCGTTTAAGACAAAAAATAAAAGAAATATTTTTCCACAATTTTTATACAAAAAAAAACAATGTATTTTGAAAAAGTTTAACCTCCATAGGTTTTTCGCAATTATTTGGAAATATCCTGTATTTAACATCACGACTCCTAAATATTTTTTTTTTAGTTTTTTAAAATCAACCATGAAACTGTTAGCTATTTTGGAAAAATGATGGTTAAATGTTATGTGAATAATAGACCCCCCTTAATTTAGTCGGTTACTATTGTAGCATATATTGTATATAGCGCTTGTCTAGAAACAGTCGTTTAATATTTCTATGTATAATAGCTTGGTTATTATAAAGGGTCGCAGAGCTGTAGGCTGTATTGCCAGTAAAATGAGCATCGAATAGGGAAGGTTAAAGGATCTGTAAATTTTGATTAATTTCAATGTATATAATAGCTGCCAAGGGTAGGTATTTTAATGTAATGTGCGTGGGTGTAATAAAAATAAATTAAATTATAGGGTGCGCTAAGAAGAGTTGTCTTTTAAAAAAAGGTGAAATTTTAAGTGACATAAATGGAATACTTACAAAATCAGAGATGCTGCCAAACAATAATATATTTTAAAATACCCTATTAATATATAAATATTTATAATTATATATATATATATATATATATATATATATATATATATATATATATATATATATATATATATATATATATATATATATATATATATATATATATATATATATATATATATATATATATATATATATATATCTAGTGACCGCCAAAAAGTATGCGACATATGGAAAAATATTATTATGACATTTAGAAAAAAATCGATTTTGCAGATCAACTCTGCTTCACTTAAAACCTCAGAAACAATTGAACGATCCCTTATTTGTCAAAATATCGAAAAATTTTATTGGGATAAGTTGTTCAGAATTTAATTCTATAGTTGTGTAAAATTTTGAGCCATTTGGATAAAAACAAAAATTTGGACATTTTTTTCCATAAAAATATTTTTGTTTAAAAAATGTTTCTTTACCATTTAAAAATAGGTTTTTTAGACCCAAACTAATGTTTCGGCACAATTTTTGTTTTACTTTAGTAAGTTAGTCCTTTTTCCGAAGAAATTTTTAAAAATGGTATTTTTCGGAAACCCGAGTTGTCGCATAGGCATTTTTTAAATTTTACGAACAATAATATTATAAATATACTTATAGAATTATAATTTACTAAAAAAGTTTATATCACATCACTAACTAGAACTAACAGAACAAATCATATTTTACTACAAAAAATTTTATAACATCATTAAAAATATTGTTGGCAAAATGCAATAATAACTTAAGTTTTTTATTGTTTGTATGTATTTTATAATACCAAAATTACCATTTTATTTAAATTGCCACTTTTTGCGCAAACCACGACAACAAGTTAAAATGTACTAAAATTAGTTTTACAAAACAGTAGCCCTTCGGCTTAGTCGTTAAATAAATTCTGTGCCATTCCTGTTAAAATCTGTACCAAAGACAATTGTAGTTTCACTATAGACCCACAAAGCAATGCTAAGTTGATTGATTGATTGATTGTTCCGTTTTTTGGCTGATTTCTTCCAGGGAATCGTTCGCCAGCTCTCCCCTTTCCAGTCACGCGTTGCAGCAACGTGAGTTTTCCCCAGGGCTTTGTCAGTGGAATCTCTGGATTGTCGGGCTCGAAGCCCCGGAAATTCCGATATTTTCAAAAAAATTAAAATTTTCTAAAATATTTTCTTATCGATGCAAGGCAAAAAAAATGGACGTCCGACCAGGAAGACTGCTACTGGTATCGCGCATAACCGTTTTCTGTCAGTACTGCTCCTTCCTGCTGAGCGAGCAACCATCTTCCGCCATTAGGAAAATTCCTCGTGCGTGGGGCCCCCAGAAAGAAACAGATATAGGAATCATCGCTCACAGCGCTTAGCCCCAGAAGAAGGACTCCATCGTTTGGCTTGAGTTTCTTCTTGATCCCCGATGGTAAAAGCCGTTGATACAGCTCCTTCAGCCGCCTTCCCGGAAAAAACTATGTAGTTTTTTATCGCGAGCACTTCACTGATCGAAGGTCAAATAGGAACTGCAATGCTAAGTTTTTGGTAATAGGTTTGGACGCTCGCTTGCTAGAGCGAGCTTCCATCAGGAGAAAATACGTTCACTTGCTTTTATATAAACGAACACTGTTGCCAAAGCTATAATAATGGTAACAGTAAGTAATTATTTTAACGAGAAATATGCCAAACTTATAATAATAATAATTAAAACATTTTCTTGCTGTTTAATAATACAATTTTAATTTTGTAAATTTTTACATTGGATGTATATATATCTTTAAATATCCGTCTGTTTAAAATAAAACATAAGAAAATGGACAAAAAAATGTTATGAAAAGAATGAACACTTTTTTAAAGGTGAGTTCAGTGGATGGAAGTTAAAAGACATTAAACTATTGACAAATATTTTTAGACATTTTCATAAACGCACCTTAAAACGTCAGTAAGAATACATATTTTACGTCCTATTATTACTACTACAGAAAAAACACAGCGCTGAAATAGCAACACGAAATGCAAGACATCCAATAAAAATTAAAGGTATTTAACTTTACAAAATTAGTCATTAATTTATTGTTAAAATGTGGAAAAGAATCGATCGGATCGTTCGATTTCTCAATAATAAATGAATATTAATTTTTGTTGCATAGTTCCAGTATTTATTGTGTGTAGTGTAAATGTCATAAAATTAAAAATATAATTTAAAAAAATTTAAATCATATTAAACATCATGTATTCTATCAACTACAAATATATTTTTAATCAAATTTAAATTTTCCAAAGTAAAAATTTACATAATTAAAATTTTAGTATTATACAGCAAAAAAATATCTTTATTACAACGAATTTGGCCTATTTCCCACAGAAATAATTCCTAATCACTGTTTTTATTGTTAGAGCTTTGGCAACAGTGTTCGTTTTTATAGCAGCGTATGAATGTATTTTCTCCCGATGGACGCTCGCTCCAATAAGCGAGCGTCCAAACTTATTACCAAAAATTTAGCATTGATTTGTGTGTCTATAGTGAAACTACAATTGTCTTTGTCTGTACTAAATAGAATGTGCAATACACACATTTAACTTTAACAATAATTTTGTAGTAATATTTTAAACAAAAAAAAACTAAAAAAGAATATTGGAATAACGACTCTAGCCCACAAAAAGAAAGGTTGAAGGTCCGAAAGACTTGACCATGTTTTGGGGTCGCTTAATCCGAATTTTGGGTCATTTTCACCCCATCAGAAAGGGGTTAATGTCATTTTTAGGTCAAATTTGATTGCGGTTTGACCTTAAAATGCCCCACAAAAAAATGGAGGTCTGAAAGACTTGACCCTGGTATCTTTTTTTGGGGTCGCTGAATCTGAAACCGAGGACAGTATAAGTCAGGATCAAGGGCATTTCAAGGTCCAATCGCAACTAAATAAGAGAGATAAAGAGACAATTTTAATTAAAAAAAACTATTGCTTAGCCTTCCTGGAGAATGGATATTTTTCTTAGTACTGAGCTAATGAATAATGTTACACTTTATTTAGGTAATAACTGCAGTAAAATAATTAAATAAGGGCGAAGCCTTTAAAAAAGCGTGGAATTTAAAAATGGTTTTAAGTTTTAATTAAATATGTAAAAATCAAAGTAAAAATTAAAAAAAAAATAATTGCTTTTTTATTTTATGTCTAAAAGTATTTGAAGATTTAAAAAGTATAATAATATCGGAAACTTTACCATATTTTAACCTGGTAAATATTATATTTATTTTTTTCTGAATCGCATATTACATCCAATATAAATTTCC
>JAHBCN010018241.1:0-17308 GCA_019359885.1 Listronotus oregonensis
AAAAAAAATTAAAATTTAAAGGGGATAGCCACTGTGACGGCCAAAAATGATGATTTTGGAAATTTTTTTGAGGGGGAAATTAAAAATTTTTGGGGTGGTTAAATTATTAATCCATTGAATAAGTGTCAATTTTTTATAAAAAAAAATTTAATAGAAATATTTAAAAACAATACCGTAAAAAAAACAACGACTTTAAATTTTAAAAAAAGGGGGGTTTTAAAAAAAAATTCGGGTTTAATAATCGTAAAAATGTGTTATGTGCAGTAGTATTTTTTTAATTTTTCTTTTTTACAAAAGGCGTTTAATTTTTTTTTCTTTTTTTTCCCTATTTTTTTTTTTTTTAAAAAATAAAAATAAAATTTTTTTTTCGGCGATAATACATTCATCAGATTGATTAAACTCTGATTTTTTTTCAGTTTCCTTTTCAATAAATAATTTTTTGGGGAATTTTATTTTTTTTCGGATTGTTTATAACAGTAATATTTAAGATTTTTTAATAAAATTTTAAAAAATTTTAATGCATTAATAAATTAAAAAAAAAAAAAACGATCCCCCAAATTCCCTTATTTTCCCCTCCCCAACGTTTATTTTTTCGGCCGTCCCAAAAGGTATTCTTAAAAAATAAATTTTCTTTAAATTAAAAAAGTTTTTGCCTTCTGAAATTCGAAAAAAACATTTGGGTAATTTTTAAAAAAAAATTAATGTATCTTTTAGGATCTTTTTTTGGGTTTTGGTATTAAACGTTTACAAAATCATTCAATTAGTTTTTTAAAAACTGTTTTTAATTTTAAACATTTTATTTTGGAACAAAAAAAAATCAAAAATTTATCCATTTAAAATTGTTTGAATAAAAACTAAAATTCTAAGTTGGGCCCCCAAACAAGTAATTACAAAAACCCAAAAGAATTATTTATTATCCATTTTTTTTTTTAAACCTTTAAAAAAAAAGTCGGTGGAGGAACCCCCCTTTTTAAAAAAAAACGTTTTTGGGTTTTTTTAAAATTGTAGATATAAAAAAGTAAAAAATTTAATTAACAAGATTAAGATATTTTTATAATTTTTTTAAAACCTGAATCCAAATATTGTTTGGGACCCTTCAAATTTTGAGTAGATTCCGAAAACTGTAAAAAAAGGGGGAAAATTTAAAAATCCCAAAAAGAATAAAAAATTTTATTAAAAAAATCAGGTTTTTTATGTATTTCGATTCGCTAAAACTTCCAAGTCCTTTGGCGAGCCTCAAAATTTTAGAAATTCAAAAAACTGCTAAAAATGGCTCAAAATTGCGAAAAATTTCTGTTATGAAGATAAGAAAACATTTCTTAAGCAAGATTAAGTTTGTTTTTTATGTAGTTTGATACACTTAAATCTAAATGCAGAGTCATACTCCAAATTTACATACTCAATCAAGTTCAATAAAAAAAATTCATAACTGTAATTTTTAGCAGTTTTTTGCAATCTACTTAAAATTTGGAGGGTGTATGGGCCAAACGGATTTCGGATGTAGATTCAGCGTAAAATCCATAAGAAACATACTTGATTAAGTCCAATAAATAAAATTCCTTTTATAATGAATTTTTTCAAATTTTTTGCTTTTTTCAAATTTAAAATGTAAGGTTCGAAATCATAGAAATATATTTATTCAATAAAAAAAACGTTTTTATTAAATTTCAAATTTTTACCATTTTTACAGTTTTTCCCATTACTCAAAATTTTGGTGTATGGGCCAAACGAACTCGGTTGGATTTAGGATCAAAATACATAAGATGGATGGTCTGGTTTAATGCACCACCACTTTATTTTTTGTGTGCCGGGTAATTTTATAATTTGACAATATACTTTTTTTTTCATTTTTTTTTCAAATTTTTAAAAAATTTTTATAAACAAAGAAAAATTTTTTAAAAAATTTTACGATCTTATTAAGTATTTTACAAAAGGGCTCCACAAAGGAACAATTTTTACGCAATTAAACATTTTTTTTAACGTATAATGAGGGCAAAATTTCGAATAAATTTTGTTAATTAACAGTTGTCAAACTGCTTTAAAAATTAACTTTAAGTTAAATTTTCAACGGGAATGAATTCTTTAAAGTGTTCTAAATATACCATAATTTTTTAAAATTTTTCAATTGATATTTAATATCTCAAAAAGAATTATTTAGTGTGCCGTACTCGGTTATGACTACGAGCGCGCAACTAAAAATGTCGCGCGGAGGCCCATTTTCAACGTTAAATTAAAATTATAAATAAGTAAAATATTAACACCTTTAAAAAGACTTCAAAATAAAATTATTAAATGTACTCATAAATTACCATATCTTGAACCAACAATTAATTTGTACAAACCAAATAATTATTTTGATATAAATCGTATATATAAATTAAAAACATGTATATTCACTATTCCCTAAATTAAAAGAAAAATTCAAATACATCTTAAAAATATTAGTAACTTCATGGGCATAATCTAGACAAACAGATTATTAGAAAGTTATTGTTGGAATGAGATCAATACTCCATAACGGAATAAAATGTACAATAATCTTCCAATAAGAATTAAAAAAATAAAAAAATATCACTGTTTAAAATACATAAAAAAATATTTAAAATTAATTTGACTGTTTTATTAATGAGTTTTTGTTAAAGTTATATATTGTTATATTTTTTAATGTTATATTCCCTGTAATAAACTGTATAGTTGGTTGGGAATTAAATAAATAAATAAAAATAAAAAATGGGAGTTTCGATAGTTAGGATTTTTTTTGAAAATTTTCTCCTCTTTAAGGATCTTTTTTGCAATTTCCGCTATTTCTTATGGTTTTAGAGTTATCATCAAAAATAAATACGGCTTCTTTTTTTTTCGTTTTTTGTTAATAACAATTGCAATTTTTATTAGCAAAAAAAATCCTCAAAACGCCTTTCTCAGATTTGCATTCCGCGTTAAATGAGATATTTTTTGAAGCCTTCTAACTATTTTTTGCAGGAAACACACTTCTCCACCAGATTATAGAGGGGACGCAGAGACCTAAAATAATAAAAAATTATTTGAGCAATTAAAAAATACAGATCGCAAAATATGCCGGTCACTGTATAATTTTAAATAATTATTAGTTCTAAAATCACTTAATTTGTAATTCATCTTTTATTGAAAGGTTTCTATCAAATTCAGGTTAATTCATTCAGAAATAAAGTGTACTATTTTTATGTCTAACGGTACCTAAACTAATTTATAATTTTGGACAATAGAATTGTTAGTCAACTTCCGTCAGAAGGTATTACTATGCTTTTGGGTGTTGTGCATATGATTAAGCACCGACGAAATTAGGGACGGACCTACATTGCCGTGAAAATGTCCACGTGCTGGTTATATGCTTATTTTATGGTAATATTTTAACCGAGGAAATTAATTTAAAAACTTTTTTATGCCTGGTAAATAATCCGTAACATTGCTCCTTTTCAAATTTTGATGATGTGTGATACTGAGTGAGTCGATCAAGATGTATTTCTGAGTCTTCTCCTGTGAACTCTACTGAATTCGGTACATCAGATCATCAAGCCTGTTCACTACACTATATAAACCTTTTCACGAAGCTTCAGTAAACGCCTCTTGATTCTTCTCGATAACCTAACTTTTTTACCATCTAGTTCCTTTATGGTTAGCTTTCAAGATATAGCTAAACTTTTTACAATTATTTTTTTGTAGCTTCGTATGAACCGCTTTGTCTTATAGTTGTATACTGAGTTAAATTACATGGCTTTTTACAGGTAAAATGTCGAAGTTAATTCTAGGTTCAATACTAATGTTAAGTGCAACGGTCACATAACCAAAAAACAAAAAAGAAAAAAGCTTTCTTTATTAGCCTAACCATACTTTTTATATTAATATTTTTAAATTCTGCATCATCTCTTAAAGTTCTTTGAATCCATTTTTTCCAATATAAAAATTAAAAATACAGAAGTAAAATTTAAGAAGTGGTAAGTAAATTAAAATTTGTTTTTTTTTAGAAGGAAAAACCTCTGCATGACGTAAGTTTCTCAGTCTAGATACTAAGGATGAAGGAGGCGACAAAATAGGTTCGAGATTCTTCCAGATGGTCTGCATGAGAGTGGAAGCTATGTTGGCCTATTGGCACTTTCTTAGCAAGAAAATAAATATATTGACTTCAAGAAATAAGTAGTGAACCAACTATGAAAGTAAAATAGAGTCCTTTTCAGCTTGTCGATGGCCAAGAGAAGGAAGCTTCTTTGTAAAGGCGCATCTTCACTCGTGGCGCGAAGCTACCAATAAAAGAAAATTAGTTTAAACAGTTTATTTCAAAAATAAGTAATATTTTTATTATTTAATTACAAACCAGTATAAAAAATCCCAAGTCACACACTTTTTACCAGAAGAGGAAAAATAAAACTATCCATTAGGAAAAACATCAGATATTACGTGACAGACAGTATGGATTCCGTTACAGAAAATCCACAGCTGATCTTCTTCGTCCCACACAACTGGAACAAGTATCTTGACTTTCTCGGTAAATCTAGATTGTTGCTCTTGACATATCAAGAGCTTTTAATCAGGTCTGGCATGATGGAATTCTTAACAAACTTCCTTCTTATGGTCTTTCACCTAAGCTTTGCTCCTGGCTTTCTAGTCACCATTCTAATCGACGTATTTCAGTTATTGTAGATAGTAATTCTTCCAGCTTTAACCAAATTAATGCTGGGGTGCTCCAGGACTCAGTACTGGCACCCACTCTATTTCTTCTACACAGTAACGATCTTCTCTCTACCACAATCAATCTTATTTATAGTTTTGCTGACGATAGTACCCTCCACTCTAACATTCAATTTCTCAAGCCAGTCAATATGCCTGATTTGGAAACCAAGCGTAGGTCAATGCGGACGTCTCTCTCACAAGACCTTAAACTTATCCTGAATTGGGGTGCCAAAAATCTTATTCAGTTTAATGCTACCAAAATACAGTCATGTTCGTGGTCGCGAAAAAAGTCTGTCAATGCTGATCCGTTACATCTGATGATATGGAACCTGCTACCCGCAGAAGGTTTTCCTTCTCCTCACAGTCTCCAAATATTTAAGTCCCGTATAAACAAAATCCCATTTACCACACTTAAGACAACCACGGTACATTAATACTTAGGCCACAGCCTTCGTGGACTGTTCAAAGATAGAAAAAAGCCGTAAGTAATGGCTTTGTTCTTACTGTGATATAAATTTTAGGCACACTAATTTATGAAGCATCTAGACGCATGTTATGTGTAATAAAAATATATTTTTATAGGCCTAGAAAAATGTTTCTATTGCCCTTAAATTCTACAAACGTCACTCTTCAAAACGAAATTAAATTTATATACCATTCAACTGTCAAGCGCATATGTTAATCGATGAATGCTAAACAGGAAAATTTTCTATTAATGGAAATCGAAGAAATTGCACTACCAAATGTATGCATCACGTAATGCATACTTGATACCTGTAATGGATTTTAAAAACATTAATTCCGTTTGGTGAATAGATAATTAAATTGTCATAAAAATGTCTTAAAGAATGGGTGACATAATCAATGTATCATAAAATAACCGCATTTGACCATGGGGCCGTGGTTATTATGTCGTTCTGCTTCTCAAAAAATCATGACCGATCCACATTTATGTAGAAGAAAGTAAAACTGACATACAATTTAAAAAATCCAAAAACACCTAAAAGTCTGGCGGCTTAAATGTTCATCTCCTTAAATTATTAGTAAAAATACACCGATCGATATTGCTTTTAAAAAATATTATATTTAAAAAGACATCGATTTACTGATCCTCGTAAAAGAATAGAATTACCAATACGAATCACGATTCCTTTCTTTAGGAAAAAGGAATAGAATCCAGGAAATCGATTCCTATTTATAGGATCACGAATCCAGATTATCTTTATTTTTTATACCATATAATGAATCAAGAGTCAAAGATTTTAGCAGAAAGTCCGAGCCGCGAAATTTAATTTTAGCCTTATTTTAAAGTGCTATAACTCTGAAACAAATTAGTTTTTGGTAAATAATCGTCAAATTTAAATTTGCTTTTTCTGGTATCAACATAAAACCACTCTCAAAACAAACATCTTTTCGAACTGTATTCCAAAACTTGCGATGTACGATCTTCGTAAGTTTTTTTAATGTTGAAATAACCTCAAGCAACTTACAAATGAGACATTTTATTTTTATTTTACTGCTTTACAAGTACCGTTTAAGAATTTCTCTGCTTGCGAGATATAAAAATGTATTAAAATTTTAAATTCATTTTTGTAAGACACTCTGAATAGTTATAATAAAATGTTTCTTTTAAAACTCCCATAGGGTTATCTTAAGGATAACATATTAAAAAATTAGAAAGATCAAGCAATCAAAACGTTTAAGATCAAATACGAGTAAAATTTATGCACTCACTACGGTTGGGAAAAAATTATTTTATTTAATTGATATTTCCCTGGATCCAAAAAACAACATATTTTGGTTAAAAATCACATGTTGGGTGTGTTTTCTTTTTAAAATATTTTAATATGCATAAGTATTAAATTTCTTTATCCTTATTTTCAAAAATCAATGCAAAGCTTGTAAAAGTTTGAAAATTTAAAAGCGAAGATTCATAATGGTGAATTTTGGCATTTATTAACCGATTTGCCTTAGATTAGAGATATAGGGGTTTTTAAGAGTGCTAGATCAATATTGGAAAATTAGGAATCTTAGGTCAAAATTTGGAAATTTGAAATGGCGTATTCAAAATGGCGTAGTTTGGCATTTATAAACCGATTTGTCTCAAATTCTAAATATAAGGAATAAATTCCTTTTGAAATCGGATTATTCCAAAAAGAAATCGATTACGGATCAATTTAAAATTATATAACGAATTCGGATCACGGATCATACTTTTAAAAAGTAACCGATTACATTTTTAAATCCTTAAAAAGAAATCGATCCCATCTGTGCTGGATAGTTATTGGTAGTCCTAAAAATTCCATATTTACCTTTATATTTATGTACATCCATTATTCTGCAAGAGTTTGAAATACTATTTTATTCCTAACTAACAAATAACTAAGTATGGTCCTTCAAGATATAGTTTTCCAATTTGTATGTACAAAATTGGTGTAATGAATTATTTTGAAGGGGTCAATAAACAGTATTTAAATGAAATTTTGTGTAGGTTTCAATAATATATCAAATCATGAACACTTTTATTACAGTCACGATTATGCTCGAATTAGTCCAAGACCCTGTCATGGGTCTTGGACTAATTGTTTCATGATGTGTTTGATTCAAGTAGAAATTTCACATAGTTCTTTCGATAGCATAGATGAGTAAGTAATTCGACAAGATAATGGTGACCCAAGTTGCAGAATATGCGACAAAGGGGAAGAAACAGCCTACCATATACTGTGCGAATGTGAAGCATTGAGTTACAAAAGACAGGCATTATTTGGGCAACCGAAAATGAGCCCACAGGAATATATCAACCAACCAGTCTCGCGGTTATACAGACTTGGTATAAATTGGATTGGTATAAAAGATAATAGGAGATTAGACACAGAAAGCCCAAGAGGCTTAGCTGCTTCCGGTAGTAAATCCTGGGAAGAAGAAGTAATCCTTGCTGATCTACCTGGGTACACCAGGTACTGCATATACAGGAAGTCCACGCAACTTTTATTTTTATAAATGCCAACCGTTAATCCCTGGAAATATGATTTTCTTTTGCAAATATTTTTTAATTTATGTAATTAAGACTCTATTCAAATTTCAGCGTGAATCAAACACCCTTTTTTATTTTTAGAAATGCGAATATGGAGTGATTTGGTTCAAAATTAACCCCTTCCAGAGTGATTGCCTGTTATAGCTTTTATTCTAAACTAACTTAACTTTCGAATGATGTTTGTTGGTATTTGAATCAAATACTTTTTTGGCCAAAATTTTTTCACACCTTTTCTGTATGCAGTACCTGGTGTAACCAAGTAGGTCAGGCAATTAGTGGGTAGAAATTTTACATAGTTGTTTAACTAAGGATAGACGAGTAAATAATCGATTGATTGCCTCACCTGCCTGGATACAGGAGGTACTTATATATTATACAGAAAAGGTGTAAAGCAAATTTTGGCCAAAAAAGTCTTTGATTCAAAAGCCCACAAACATCATTCGAAATTAAAGTTGGTTTAAAATAAAAATTAAAAAAGGCAATGACTTTGGAAGCGGGTAATTTTGAACCATGCTTGTATTTCTGAAACTAAAAAGAAAGAGTGTTGATTCATTCTGAATGGTTAGTAGCATCTTAATTATATATGTATGTATATTAAAAAAGATTTGCTGAAAGCCAATCACTTTTTCACGGTTTGCGCAGTACCTGGTATACCCAAGTTGGTTGATTACTTACTTATCTTTGCTATCCAAACAACTATTTGAAACTTCTATGTCAGGAAACATGTGTTGTGAGCTCTCCGACTAAATATTTTCTTGTGCAAACTAGTTTTTTCTTCTGTCATGATACTGTATAATATTTTGTAACAATAAGTTTATTTCTATTGATATAATTCCGTTAATAAGTTAAATTACTACTTAAATGACGCCAGAGTGTCGCATGCACTTGCCATAATTATAAAAATGCATAAACTAATATTAAATTAATTAAATTCATAGAAATGTATGATTGTTCAAATTTGTTATTTTAACACCTTTTAATATATGTTTTCAAAAAATTTAAAATTCTAACGGCCGAGTGATAATCACGTTGTTAAATTTAGCAATGGACTTAGCAGTTTAGAATGTTTAACAAAACGTCATTGTCATTGTTATTCAATGATTTTAGTAGGCAACCTGTTAAAATCTGACATTTTGTTAAACATTCTAAACCGTTGTTAACTTTTAACAATTTGCTAAGTTGACCACGGTTTAGAATGTTTAACAAAATGTCAGATTTTAACAGGTTGCCTACTAAAATCATTAAATAACACTGACAATAACGTTTTGTTAAACATTCTAAACTGCTAAGTCCATTGCTAAATTTAACAACGCGATCATCACTCGGCCGTAAATGTACTTTTAGAGAAAACATCGCTTTATTGTACAGAATTACTTTTAAAAACATTGAAAATAAAAAAGAAACTATTACTGCAATACGAATGAATGAAATATCTAATAGATAGATGAACCTGCAGTTCCAAAAAAAACGAAAATACAGAGAGGACTTAACTACCTAAGTTTTCTTTATTAAAGGCGTATTATAGAAAGATGTGTTAGATACTGTAACTAATTTTCTAGAAGATTCTTTTACTAGTAAACTATGAAATTTTTGTATAAGAAAAAAAATCCGGGTATTTATTAAGCAATTTTGAATTATAACAAAAAAATAATGGCTTTGTAGTTATAAAATATATGTAAAGAAGGTTTGATAAAAAGATTTTTACCCACAATAAGATTATTTAGGTATATGAAAAAAAATGTAAATTTGCCATTAAAGGTGTTTCAAAACAGTTACCGCGTCAAATTTTCTGTTATTGAATAAGCAAAAAACCTATTAAAGCAGCATCTTCCATTGAATTATTTTGAATAATATTACCACTTAATAATATTGCAGAGGGTATCCCGGAGGATGAATATTTCCAGAAATAATAATGGTTTTCATTGCAACCAAAAAAAAAACAGCCTTTAATTGACTTAAAAAAGTAGGTGTAAGATTTTAAGTAAAATTTTAATGAGGCATTTAGCGAATGTAAAAAAAATGCAATCAAGATTGTTTTATTTGGTGATGCTGAGAAATCAAATACGTCAAATGAATGCCTCAACGTTTTGGAATTTCAGAAATCGTGATGAGCGAGACCGGTCTTGGTCTTGGTCTTGGTCTTGGTCTTGCAGCAAGACCAAGACCAAGACCGCCTTCTCGCTTGCAAGACCAAGACCAAGACCGGGGTATGCAAGACCAAGACCAAGACCAAGACCGAGGAGTGCAAGACTACGCAAGACCAAGACCGACCTGCAAGACTCTTGCACTTTTGTCACTTTTTTTTAATTATAATATTCAATTTTCATACTCAATATACAGAGGTATTTCATACAGACATGACAAAAAATGTGTCGAGAACTGCCTAAAAAGGCGATTATTTTATAGGTAATAGGTTTTTTTAATAAAATACAATTTAAACCGATCACTTCGTTTTTTTAATGAAATTCTCCAACAACGATAACTAGTAGATTGAGCAACATGTTTCAAAAATAATAAGATTGTGACTCAATGGTCCGACAAAGATCGATATTTCCAAAACCGTTTACGACAGTGAAAAACTAGAAGTACAAAAGTTATAGAATCTGAAAATTACTTACCTATTCCTAATGTTTTTTTTAATTAGCTTTCTAGTGATACCACTTACAGGGTAGATCAAAAATTTCCAAAATCCAGAAATACATTATTTTTGTGCCACACTGTAAGAAGTGGCATCATTAGATTGCTCCTTTAAACTAAGATATAAATGTAAAAGTGATGGTTTAATAAAAAATATATTTGTCATGTCATATAGTAATAGTTTTTATATAAATGGATTTTAAATTTCACTTCCGGTTTAGACGGAAAAGTCAAAACAATGCCAAAAGTATAATGATGACGTCATTTTTGTCAAAACCTAAAATGATAGATAAAAAACCATCTACGTCGACATTGTACCTATATGACAGTTCAAGAATTTCCAGCATAATATTAATATACAGGGAAGCGATTTTTTTAAACGAATTTTTTGCCATAATTTTTCTATTTTAGGTAAAAAGCTAAAAATAAATAAGTTTTCTTGAGTGGTAGTGGATTCTTCGGAAAATTCTGAAATGGAAAATAATTTTACATTTTACTCCCTTTTTTTCTATAATTTTTGTATATTCAGTTTTTTACCATTATGAACGGTTTCGGAGATATCGAGCTTTGTCGCACTATCGAGCCACCTTGTATAAAGTATAAGTATTTGTACAAATTTGGACGGCAAATGTTTGACTAATTTGAACATAAGAAGTTTATTTGAACTGAAAAGCTTCCTAAATAACTTTTTTTTTGAATCAGAAACCAATGTTTACATATCAGAATCATTTTCATGGAAATTTCACATCTGGCCTCTGCCCTCAGAGTACTCAGTTTTGTATTTGCTTTAATTTTAAATGCTCCTTTAAAGAATATTTAAATATTTCCTCTCACTTAAATGAAGCGCTATAAATAAATAAACCCCTACATTTAAAATATCCTTTTTAATCAAATAATTTAAATGTACATGTAAAGTTAAAATTGGTATATTTTAAAATTTTAAAGCAAAAAATATAGTTTCCATCTTTATTTATTTGTAAATAATAAAAAAATTATATTTTATTCAAGATTGCTTAGTTTAAATTATTACTACCAAAAAAAGCAAGACCAGCAAGACTCTTGCAGCAAAAAGACCAAGACCAAGACCTAAGACGGTCTTTGGCGAAGACAAACCAAGACAGACAAGAAAAACCAAGACAAGACTAGCCCGGTCTTGGTCTTGGTCTTGCTTTGCTCATCACTGATTCAGAAATAACAAAATGCTTATAATAAAGATTACCATTCAATGTAAACTCATCCGAATAAAAGATTATTAAAAATTACCTACCTTTTTCTTTTTATTCCAGTTTTATTAACATTTCCTAAAATATTATTATCATAAGAATATTTTGTTTTCCCTATTTAATTTTTAAAATTGAACAAAATTCAGTTTTTACTCATTCTGGATTATGTGGAAAACTATGCTTTATCCTGTCATATTTCTAGTCTACTATTTGTTATTACTTTAACCTTCAGATATTTTGGTCAACCACATAATAATGTACGATGCACGACCAAATGTCAACTTCATGTACGTATAGACGAAATTAATTTTCTGCTCAATTAAGCTGCGGGGTTCAACAAACAGTATTTTAATGAAATTCTGTGTGGGTTTAAAATAACATATTGAGTCATGAATACTTTCGTTATAAAAGAGGAAATTTATTCGTAACACGGAAAAAGGAAAATGGTCGTTGTGTTGTTTTTTTTTCGTTATTTTTAAAAAGGAAAAGCTTTAAAGTTGTACAACATATCTCTTTACGAGGATGGTTTGGCAAATAGTGAAACCGGACAGGAAGGAGCTTTTTATTTTATAAAAAAATTAAAATTCTAGCATGACAATTTATTTTATTAATTAATTTAATAGAAAATAAAGAACCCATAAATCATATAAAAATTGGAAATTTTAATGCTCGACCATTTCAGGTTTGATATAATGACTAACTTTTAATATAACATCTAGGATGAGAGCTATTTCGGAATATTGAAATACTTTGAGTTCTCTTATCAGCTGAATATTTCCATTTGTTTATTAGAAAAAAAAGAATACTTGTGCTTCAAGCTGTTTTCAGTGAAATTTATTAATATTATTTCTGTAAATAAAAATGATATTGATGGTGTAATTACCCTTCTTTTATTTAAAATATTGCATGTTAATTAACATTCCGTCTAAAACTATGATACAAAAAGATTTGCTTAAAACAATCTAGAGTTAAATACATAAATTCTTATAGGTTTTCTGTATTTGCTCCATATAATATAAAGCAAAACGAAGAAAACAAATGTATATTGCAACTTAACCAATAAACTTATTGAATTTGCTCTTGAAGTCTCAAAGTTCTAATAGTTGCAACTTTTTAGTTTTGTCCACTTTTATGCATTAAAAGACTATATTTAAAAAGTCAAACAGAAAAAAGACAGACCAAATTTTTTGCGTCTTTTTTACGACTATCACAACAAACAAAAAAAGGAGAAAATTTTAAACATTATAAAACTAAATTAATCTATTCACTTACCATGAAAATAAGAACACTTAAAATTTAAAGCACGTCTAGGTGACATTATCTGGACGTTAATGGGAAGGTTTATTGTTTTGGGGTTATTTTATCATTATAACAAAACAAATAACTATTTATCCATCTATTTATATATCTATCGATTGTATCATGTAAAGCAAAATGGAAATTTTTTGTAAACACCTAAAAAGGTCGAACATACTTTTACGAAAAATTGATAGGTCACTAGCAAAATGTGTAGATATGCACAACATTTTTATTTGTGTATTAGGAGTGTAAAATAAAATAATACAACTGCTTTTTTATTTTGAAATAGTCCACGAAGTGCAAAGGCCTAAATACCAACGTACCGTGGGTGTCTTAAGTGTGGTAAGATGAAGTCTTTTGACATGAAACATAAAAAAACTTTACTTGGGGATTTGAAGGAGAAGGCAAGACGTAAAACAAAATTGTGGACAGAACTTGATTTAATTTTGATTCTTAGTATTTTTTGAGGCCGAGATTTTAGATACGAACTTGGCCCTTAATTTACATAGGTGTTTTTGGTGGGATCTCTTCTCTTTTTTCTGAGTTCAGTGAATGAAACAAACGGGGGCTCTCATGCCAAATCTTTCACCCATATAATGACGACACAAAAGCTCCCAAAACTATTCAAACAAAGCAAAGTCATCGCAATCTGCAAACCAGGCAAAAACCCTTCACTACCAGAGAGCTACAGGCCAATCGCCCTTCTAAGTGTCTGTTATAAGATTTTTGAGAGAATAATCTACGCGGGCTTTTCAATCTGTCAGCGAAAAAATCCCGTGGAGACAGGTTTCATGCCAGGAAGGAACTGCAGCGATCAAGTTCTTTTTTTAAAACATTTATTGAAAATGGATTTCAAAAGAAACTCAAAACAGCAGTAGCTTTTATTGACCTGACTTGCGCCTACGACACGGTATGGAAAGAAGGTCTTCTACTTAAATTATACCAGATGGTACCATGCCAGACATTTAATAACTTAATAAATCAAATGCAGAGTAACAGAATATTCCAAATTAGCCTCACTGGGAAAACTAGTATATATAGTAGTAAATTTAGAAGCCTGCAGAACGGTTTACCCCAAGGGTCGGTACTATCGCCGCTTTTGTTCAACATCTACACCTCAGACGTTCCCACCACATATAACGTCTGTAGACAGCACCGCGTAGTCTAAAAGGTACCGCGAAGATGCAATTTCTGTATGTTTCGGTCGTTGACGGTTCCTTGGAAAATGGGTTAAATATCTAAAAACCTGGCACCTACAGTACCTGGTATTAAGGCTTTAAACAAGCCTTTGTATGTTGTCATAAAGACAAAAAAGGATTGCATATTTCCAATACATATTAAGTTATGTAATGGGCAATGGGCAGGAAAAACGTTGATCTTTGAATCTTCTGATTTCAAATTACCATTAACAATCAGGCAAATGATTTATGTAGAATCTATAAAAAAGATTAATTATCTTTTAAATAAGGAAAATTTTTAAAATGCATTTTCGTTGATATTGCCCCCCCCCCCCCCCCCCCCCCCCCCCCCCCCCCCCCCCCCCCCCCCCCCCCCCCCCCCCCCCCCCTTGGTCCAAAATTTTAACCTTTTATTGTGTAAAATTTTTAATATTTTTTTGAAAAAAGTTTGGAAATAATAAAAAATCAAATTTTATGCCCCATTCATTCAATTTTTAAAAAAAAAAAAAATTAATACTTTTTTTTAAAATTTATCCCGATAAACAAAAGTTAAGAATTTGCCTTTTTTTTTATTTTTTATCCAAAAAAACAAATTGTAAATTTTTTTTGTTATTTTATTTTCGTCTTATTAAACGAATTTTTTTTTTTTTTATAATCATGGATTAATTTAAAAAAGATTTTTTTCTAACGAAAGTTTGGACCCCTTTTTTTTATTTTTTTTTTCTGGATTTGCATCATTTAAATCCACGACAAATAAATTTAACAAATTCCCAAAAAAAACCTTTTTTTTGTTAAAAAATAAACTGTTAAAGAATTTGAATTTTTTTGGGAAAAAAAAATTTAAATTTTTAAAAAATTTCTTTTTTTTAAATAATATGGGATTCCAAACAAAATGGAAAATTTTTTCAAAATTCAAGTTTTAATACAAACAAAAAAAAAAAAAAAATTTTAATTTGAAAACTTTAATTTTAAATAAAATTAATATCGTTTAATTTTAAAGTTATGGTGCAAACCCTGTAAGTAGTCCTTAAATTAATTGTCCCCCCTATGTAAGTAATCCTTCCCCCATTACTCACAAATAGGTCAAAGCTATTTTGCTAACCTCAAAATAAATTTAACTTTAATTATCCCTTTTTTCCTAAAAAAATAATCGATCTCAGTTTAAAATTTTTTCTATCCTAATAAAATGAATTTCACTAACCGAGCTTGTAAACATCTGGGAACTCAAAAAATGTAAAAATGGAATGGGGGTCGTCAATAGAATCAAAATGTCCCCAAAAAAAACTCTGGTCGTCACGGTGACAACATTGTTGAAGGGGCGTAACCGTCAATCAGAGGGAACACGCGCCCCAAAAAAGCGGAAACGGTCAAATTAGGATTTTTAACCCTTTTGAGAGGCGGAAGTAAAAAATAGTAAAATGGTCGGTTGTGGTAGATTCCAATTGAACCATTATAATATTTAAACAGTTTATTGGCGATAAACGGATGAGATAATATATGACTACAGGATTAAATTTTTTTTTTAATTAATTAAAAGGAATTTAAATATGTTAATGGACAATAGGTCATTGCTTTTTTTGGCTAAAAATAACCCTTTATTACTTCATAATAATTGAATTGTTATTAACAAAAAACGAAGAAAAAAAAACCATTTCGATATTTGATGGAAATTTTAAAAAACCTAAAGATAGCGTTAAAAAAACATCCTTAAAAGAGAAAATTTTCGATAAAAATTTCAAAACCCCCGGGGTTTTATCCAATTATTTTTTTTAATTTAACGTTGAAAAGGGGGCCCGCCGCAATTTTGATTGCGCGCTTGGCGTCAGAACCGAGTATGTTTCACTAAATAATTTTTTTTTGGGATTAAAAAATAAATTGAAAAATTTTTAAAAAAGTTATGGTGTATTCAGAACACCAACGAATTAATTTCCGTTGAAGATTTTACTAAAAGGTTTTTTTTAAAAGTGGACAATTGTCAATTAAAAAATTGTTTCCAACTTTCGTTTCATTGACCGGTGTCCAAAAAGAAAAGACCCCCGGTTTTATATCGAAATGTTTATCGCACAGATTGAGGAAAAAAAATTTTTTTTAAAAGTTTTCAAAAGAAATAGCTGGGGAAAATTTTTTTCAAGTTTTTAAAATGGCGCTAGGGGCGAACCAATTTTTGAATCTAAAATAATGATGTTTCTTGAAATTTGTATATTAACCTAACAAAAAAAACTGATCTTTAAAGTCAAGCGAATTTCAACTTTTTTTTTTTGACAATTTTTTCTGTATCTCTAAAAATAAATGGTGGAGGGTAATTAAAGCTTTTTTTAAAAAAACTTTAAAAACCAAGCCGTTTTATTAATTAGGCTAGTTGACAAGCCTTTTTTTTTGGTTATAAAGGTTATAATTTTTAAATTTTTTTTTTTCCTGTCCCGCCGCAAGGGGGTTTTTTAATATTTCGACAGAATGAACTCAAAAAAAATTTAAAAGCATTGGTATATATTTTTTTTTTAAAAAAAGCTAATAAACCTAACTAGTTTGAAAGGTTCGATATCTTTTCCCGACCTAAAATTTGGGCCAAAAAAATTTTATCCGTCAATATCTCAAAAATATAAAACCTACAAAAAAATTTTTAAAAAAAAATTTAAATTTTGTGCTTTTTTGAAATCTTTAATTTTTGGGTTTTATAATTTTTTTTTTAAATGCAAAAAAATTTACGAGTTATAATAAAAAAAAAATTAATTCCCCGGGGTATACCATAAAAAATACTGAAACTTATTATTGATTATAACTCGTAAAAATTGCATTTGGCGAAAAAATTATATAACTAATTAAATTAAAAAGGGTTTGTAAAAAAAACAAATTAAGTCCAATTTTTTTTAGGTTTTTAGTTTTTAATAATTTAAATTTAGGTAAAGAACAAGATATCGGTACGGTTTTCGCGAGCTTGTTTAGGCATTATTTAGCTACTTTTTCATGAAAAAAAAATTTATTAATGCATTTAATTATTTTAAAAAACGACGGGGCATTAAAACTAACAAAACTTCAAATATTAAAAAATTTATAGCCCAAAAAACTCTAGTCAATGCCTAAAACTTTTTAAAATCGGGTTCCTGATACTATTCTCGGGGGAAAATAAACCCACGCGCATGAGATAAGCCTATTTTCCCCCCCGCACGCCTGACGTCACTCATGACAAATTTCCCCAGAAACAGCATTTTAATATGGCATTCCCCTTTCTGTTT
>JAHBCN010018242.1:0-17374 GCA_019359885.1 Listronotus oregonensis
CCCCGTCGGTTTGCCGCATTGCCAAATTCAAACAGCATTCGTCAATGAATTTAATTAACTTAAACAAAAAAAAATTCATAAAATAATTTTAAAAAAAAAAGACATATTAAACCTAAAGATTAGACCTGTTTTAAAAAAAATATAGGTGTAATATTTATTAAAAGAAAGCATTAAGTGCTTAAAACTTAAATGATAAATTAAAAGTGTTCAAAATTTGGCAACAACCTTTTGGTTGTTTAAACAAATTCGGTATAAGTAAAGCTGGACTGTACAAGCCGAGTTGCCAGATTTTTATATACGTTTTTTCGTAGTGCGATAGGGAAGGGGGGTACAGTCATTTAAAAAAAAATATTGACCGCAACCCTGGTGCGTATGATATGGGTAGTAACCAAAAAAACTTTGGACTGGACTGGGGGGAAAGAACTACCTTAAGCAATGAAAATGCCAATAAAAATATTTCGACCGATTTTGTAAAAGTAGATTAAATAATCGAATTTAGCACCTATTTGCTTGAAAGGTCCTCAAGAGGCCACGAAACCCTTTGCGCCCGTATTATAATTTTTAAATTCAATTAAGCATTATACGGCGCGACCCGTTAAAGGGTATATAAATTGAATGGCAGTTTTTACTTATTTTTGATAGTAATAATAATAATTTATTGCTTTAATGTCATATAGGGTTATACATCTTTTCGACAAAGCAAAATAAAATAAAACTATGTAAATAACAAAGAATAATAATATTTTATACAATATTATGAGGAAAAAGACAATATAGTGATTCTATGCAATAAATCTATTCTAAATTATCTTCAAAGAATTTAGACAATGCATAATAAACCTTTTCCAATTTGAATTCAAAAAACTACCTACATTTTTAGTAGTAGCAGTAAACGATTAAAGTTTTGAGTCATAATTTAAAGATTTTTTTATTTCGGTGACATGTTGGCCATTGACTCTGTTACGTTGCAAAATTCAACGTAACAATATTATTAGTATATACGCATAATTTTATGTATAAATACCTTTTTCTACTCCTATATTAGTAAGAACCTAATTACACACCGTCTACTTTATCAGTAAATCTCTAATTACAAAAACACTATACTGTAAGAAGCCAAATTCGTAAGCAGTTACGTAATATATATATATATATATATTACGTAACAGTTCCACAATCCCATTAGCCGCGAGCCCCAAAATCTTGAAAAAAACTTTCAATAGATTTTACGTAAAGCTGGCTATGAAACAAATAGCACGCCTTGACAACGCAAATGTTTGTATTATTATTTGTATTGTTACTTAAAGTTTACATAACCCTTTTTTGCTTTTTTTTTATAAAAAAACCAAAACATAAAGCCGTAGAAAAAGTATAATACACAACTCGAGGGTAAGATTACACATTCTTTGAATTACGGTACCTCGCTCACGCTCGTACGTAATTTTCAAAAATCGTGTGTAATGGGCTTCTTACCACTCTCGGTATGTAATATACTATTATCTACAACCGTGCGTAACTAAGGTTACAAACCCCTATTTTAAGTGTGGGTAAACCTTTAGTGGGGCGGAAACCCTTTTACTTTACCGCACTAGGACGGAAATCATTTGTACTAAGGACTTTTAAAAAATCGTTTATTTAAACATCGTTTAACAATTATAACTCTGCACGTAAATTACCTAACATACAGATAATATACCTAAAAGTTAAACGTAATAGTCAAGTTGCTCACATTTCCCATATTTACACGCCGATTGAAATGCTTTTTTGGGTGGTGTCTTTTTGACAATGGCTCACACCGATTAAGGGAACTGGTATTTTTAATCAACTTCTAGTGTAAAATTGGGATAAACGTCAAAGAAAAATTATCCCTAAAAACCCGATGCTTGTAGATAAAATAGTATACATAACTCGAGTGGTAAACGGTTTTAGCGCACTTAAGTGAATGCAAAACTCGCCTTGGGCTCGTTTTGCAAACTTCACTTTGCCTGCGCTGAAAATCTACTTACCACACTTGTTATGTAATAAACTATTGTATTTAAATACCTTAAAATAAGGGGAGCAGTTGTAGCCCATCATTTTGTTTTTCTTTTGGGTAATTGTCCCCGAAAGTTTTTCCTCCGATTTTAACCAAATTTGGTATAAGGGGGGCTGATTACGAATTGAAAAATATTTTTTGCAAAGTTCTCGTTTTCGAGATACCATATCAAAGTTGAAAATCCAACTAACCCCATTTTCATATTTCTTCCTTCTTTTTAGCAGATTTTGATTTTTACACTAAAGTGGCACATAATATTTTATAAACACCTTTTAAAACCATGTATTTTTATTTATTTTTACACCTTTTTCCACTAAATTGCGAAACTTTCACGTTCAAGGGCAGCAGCCATATTTGCTTACAAAATAACTGGTGTATACATGATTGCGGCCACGTTGGGACGTGTGAAAGTGGATGTTTGCAAATAAATGAAAAAAAGGTGTAAAATAAATATAAAAACAATTTTTTAAAAGGTGTTTGTGAAGTATTATGTGCTAATGTAGTGTAAAAATCAAGATTTCTGTGCACAAAGAAGGAGGAATAGTGTAAATAAGGTTAGTTTGATTTTCAACTTTGATGATGAATATCTCGAAAACGAAACGTTGCAAAAAAATATTTTTTTAGATTCGTAATCAGCGCCCCAAAAAACCCCCCATACACCAAATTTGGTCAAAATCGGAGAAGAGGCAACTTTCGAGACAATTACCTTCTTTTGGTGCCTCCTGCTGACCACCAAAGAGACAGCCCACGTGAAGGCAATGTTCTAAAAGTTGATTTTTAACCCTTTTCTTGGGGATTGTTGAACAAATGCCTAAGTAAATTTTCCGTTTGTTTGTGCTGATTTTAGTACGTTGTTTTGGAGTGAAATTTCACGCATATTTTTGGGAATATTTATGTCTTCTTGAAGAAGGATTATACCACGTGGAAACTTGTATAGAACCCTTTTTCTTCGTTAATATCTTATGAGGGGCGATAGTGGCTCCTTAAGTTTGTGGAAAAAGGTAAGAATATAATACAGCAAACTGTAATTTTTGATCTGACTTTGAAAACGTATTGTATTTGATTTTGGGTAATGAAAATTGCCTAGTTAATTTATGGGTTTTTTTTTAATGGTTTGTTCTTTTTTTAAGGAGAACTTTGTCTAGAATTTTTATGCTAATTGGGTAATTTATGTAAGGGATGTAATTTCTGTGTTTCGATAAGTATCATACGTAAACATTAAACTTAGACGAGTTGTTTTTTTTAAAGGGTTATTTTCTTTTCCTACTTTTTCCTTTTTCTTTTCTTTGACTTGATTTTGTGTTTCTGCCCATGCTGCTTATGCCTAATTCCAGTTCGAGTTAATGGATTTAATCCCATGCTTTATGTTGGGGATTCAAGTAACAAACCCAAGTTGCCGACATTAGTTGCTGATGACTGACAGCTAGACTACCGTTTCTAAGGCACAACCACTTGCTTCCATAATAACAGGAAAATTACAGTTAAGTCTTAAGTTTAAGAAAATGTTTGTATATTAATGATGTTACATTGACTTAAGAAAATGTCGTGTCGAAACTAGCCTTACATTTGAACTCATTTTTTTATTAAAAACACCTGCTAACTGTTGGAATAGCTTGACGTTACTTAATACCTTCTCTGTCTGATTTAACAGTCATTAACACTTTATTTTCTCGTTACCTTCACTAAAATCTAAGACTAAAATTTGGACATAAGTATACACATGTGCAGTTTGAAGCCTTAAAGTTAAATTAAAAACATACAGTATTTAGGTATGGATATTGTGGTGCGTATTCGCTTATTTATATGTAGATACGGTGTTAGGAACATTCAGTGCTTATGTGTTGGTTTGGTAATACATATGTATTGGAGTATTCGCGGTAGGTCATAGTCTTGACAGACTGTGATAATTAGCATGAGGTTTATTACTAGAAGTCTAGTAGTAATCTTATGAGACTTGATTAAAATATTTATGACTGTTGTAATAGGGATCAGATTGGTAGGAACATTTGGCACTTGTGAGTTCTAATCATATACATGAGTCCGAGTGTTGTATATCATTCTGTGGTAGGAGGTATAAGATTTATTGCTAACCATTTAGTAGTAATCTTATACGGTTTTACTATAAAAATTAATATTAATAATTGAAAATTAATTAGACGGATTTGCTGATATTGGTTTTGTTTAACCCTTTGACCGGATATGTATTTTTTGTTTAAGCCTTAGAGCTCTCATATAATTTTGCTATAATTTTCATAACGTCATTCTGCTTAACTTTTTTTTTTTTTTAAATTTGTGCCTATGAAAAAGTTTTAAATGCAACTTATGGCCTTACGTATACGTGGTTAACATAATAGAAGGTTTTTTGTAATAAGTTATAATCTTACGGACTTTGTCATACATAGGATTGTATTGTTGACAGTTTATTAATTGTCCTGCTTTTGGTTTAGTAACTGTAAATTTGTATATATGTCAAATTAAATTAACATTGTCGTATATATTTTTCGATAATTAAAAATGTCTTATTTAATTTTGGTTTAAAAGGCGCATCCACCAAGTTGGTAGAATTAACTTGTTACCATTAATTTTTTTATTATTTTTTTGTAATAAACCATTAACTAGTATATTTATATTTTGACTTTTAATGACAATACCCCCTTTAAGAATGCACTCGTTTGTGTAGAGCCTCGTGCAATTGTAAATATGTATTGTAAACCCTATTCATTAACCAAGGAATAAGTTGATTATTATTTTTTTGAGCTAGCCGAAGCACCTTTTTTATGATAATTATTTCATTATACATTATCAGGTAATAAATTAACGCCCAACGCGAGGCATAATATAAATTGTCCGGTAACAGCTCAAAATAAATTTTTAAAAAATATATAGAATATTAAAATAAATGTTTAAGAAAATTTTGGATTAAAAAGTTAGGAAATTCTAACAACTTTTTAAATTTATGGCTTTTTGTGATAAATGACATATAAGGTTGTCTGATTGGTATATTTGTAATTCTCCAAAAGAAAAAAAGGTGGTGTGGTGAGTTAATTTCTTTAAGTTTACCTGAAATTACTTCAGCATAAAGCATAGGTAACCATGTATTATTTAAACTAACAAATATTGATGCTACACATTTATCTTTATTTAATATATAAATGCACTTTCTTTATTTTACGTTTTTTTAAACAAGTTTCTCCTTTGCTAAAATACCTAGAAGCATTCCAGTTTATTATGTGGTTGTTACCATATGCGTGTTGACAGATTTTTGATTTGTACAATTCTGTGTTTTTAATGTATACTCTTTTACAGACATACCCTCCTCACATGGGGTAGCCCACTAGCGGCCTTCAGAACCACCGTCTGAACCGAAAACCCCTGGACTCTTAACTCTTGATAAGGTTACTCATTTATACTTTTTTTTCGAATAACTATTAAAAAATCTTTTTAAAAATCGTAATCAAACAGGCCGTGACCCAAACCCTTTCCTTTGGGTTAGAATATGTGGGCAATCTCTTGGAATCAAAAAAAAACCTAAAAATAATATGACAAGTTCCCATAATTTTTCTTCCTATGACCCTTCCCTACGGAGATACAGGTACATAACGGACGCCCTGGAAATCGTTCTTGTTTAAATAACTTTTAAAGTACTGGCCGTATTTTAATATTCTTTTAATACGATGGTTACTAGATCAGTTTCCTTAAAAGAAACCCATTAAATCATATTTGGCTTATTTAGTTTGCCAGGGACGAACTAGCTTTGACACAATAATAGCAATTTTTTTAACACCCTGTATGATAAAGGTTTAACAATATAATTTTTGGATAGCTTTAACCTTAAACTAAAAAAAAGGTCTACTTGATTGACATCGATAAAACCAACTGTTTACGAGAAATAAAATATCATGGTTGGCAAATTTTTTTACATTTTACACTGTGTTTTCTAATTGTACGTCAATATTTAGGAAAACAATTTTTAAGTCGATTTTAAGAAGAAAACTTCATATAACGTCTAAACTTTTTGAGATAAGGGTGGTAAAATTTTCAAAAATAAATCATTTATTATTAATATCCGTAATACCATTTTAGATATTTTAATGAAATTTGGCATAAATGTACTCTTTATCAAGCAACAGTTTTTAGTGTACCACATTTTTGGGTATTTCCACCAGTGGCGTTTGTACAGAATTTGATCTGACTATTTTGGCAAATAAAAAAAAATTGTGGTACACTAAAAAATGTTTCTTGATACATAGTACATGTATGCCAAATTTCATTAAAATATCTAAAGTGGTATTACAGATATTAATAATAAATTATTTATTTTTAAAAATTTAACCACCCTGTATCTCGAAAGTTAAGACGTTTAGGACATACGTTCATATGAAGTTTTCTTCTTAAAATGGACCCAAAAATTGTCTCCTAAATATTGACGTACAATTAGAAAACACCCTGTATAATGTAAAAAAATTACCATGATATTTTATTTCTCGTAAACAGTTGATTTTATCGAGGTCAATCAAGACCTTTTTTAGTGTAAGGTTAAAAAGCTATCCAAAAATAATATTGTTGAGCCTTTATTATCGGGTCTTAATAAAAATTATGAGGTGTGTCAAGCTAGTCCGTCCCTCAAACAAATAAAAATATATTTGATGGGTTCATTTTAAGAAGACTTATCTAGTAACCATCATATTTAAAAAATATTAAATTACGCCCAGTAATTTAAAAGTTATTTTAAAAAACGATTTCCAGGGGCGTCCATTATGTACCTGTATCTTCGTAGGAAAGGCTCGTAGGAAAAAAGTTTATGGGAACTTGTCAAAATATTTTGAGGTTTTCTATTAGATTCCGAGAGATTGCCCACATATTCTGGGACACCCTGTATAATCCGACCTCAATGATATTATAATGTTTTAATAACCTATCTATGCCATTGCATGCTTTTCTCTATTTTCCAAAATACTGATTACCTATCTATGCCAGTGCATGATTTTCTCTATTTTTCAAAATATTGATAAAGGGTGTTGTATATTTATGTTTTAAAGTTTGCTTTATTGGGCGTTACCTCTTATAGTTTACAATAAAGGGAAAAAATGTTAAAGTACCACCAACTAGATAAAATATAGCGCCTGGAGTTCAAAAATCGCAAAAGATGAAATCTATACAAGAGGAATTGCATTTCATTAGTTACCGTATGTGCAACATTCATATAAAAAGTTTTGTTTTTAATTTCAGGTAAGTGACGAATATCGAAATTCAAAGTAAAAATAAAAGTATTTGCAGAATAAATAAAATCAAACTAAAGGAAATTTGATGCCGCATAATCCATCATAAACAACTGACAGGAGTTAAATGGATATTTAAGATCGCTATTGTGGCTCATACCAGTTAGAGCGGTGAAATAAAGTATGCTCTGCTCAGGATAGAAAATACGAATTATAAAACAAAAGTAACTTTTTAAACTACAAAAATTTTTATTAAAACATATTAAGTGAAGAGAAACAAACAAATAAAAATTTATATAACAAATATGAGAGACAAACTAACCATGTGATTCCTTATCAAGTATAAAGTTATTATTTCAATGGACTTCAAAATTATGAGAAAAAAAATTTTTTTAAAATATTTTAAGATTTTGGAGAAATTTAAATTATTTTAAACTTACAAATCTTATTCAAAGTGTGACGAAATAAAACATACCCTTTTTGCTAAATGGGAAACAACCCTAAATTTTAAATTTTTTTAGAACCTTTAAAAATTCTTCAACTTTTTTAATTAAAACATAATGCATCGCAAAAGCCAATGTTTTTCCAATATTTCCCCAAATTTTAAAAAAAAATTTTAATTTTACACTTGAAAAAAATTACAAAAAAGCGCCATTATTTTTAAAGCTAGATCCTCATATTTAATATTTTACGTTATTCGAAGATGACGTAAAAGATATTGCAAAGGAATTTTTTAATTATGATTACAGGGTCTTCAAATTAAACGAATATATTTGGATCATTTTTAAACTTAAAAATCGATTTTTTTTAAATGGCGTACCATATATATTATTATTTTTTCTGAAAGATCTTCAAAAACCCACAACTTTTAATATATCTTCATATACCTATTTTTTTTAATACTTTGCGATTAATTTTAACTTTTTTCCAATATTTACATTTCTTTCTGTCTAAACTATTGGCTATTTAACATTAGTTGGCCCATGTTTAAATTTTAACACTTCAGAAAAAGTAAATAATTATAAATACCTATTACGAACGACGGCGCAGCGAAGTCCAATTTGGTTGAAAAATTCGTGACAGAAAATTAATTTTTGATAGAATGCATAAACAATTAGTTGGTTGCTATGGATTCTCTGATAATTTTTTATGGAGTTATAAAAAATATGTACTTACATTTGGTAAATAACGATTATCTTATTTTATTTATTAAATGTTATAAAGACTGCAAAATTACAGCAAAATTCGTTTCTTCAAATATATTACTCTATTATAAGCAAAATTATGCATTATAAAATACCGTCGTTAATACCGTCAAAACATTTTTTGACGGTGTATACAAATGTAAAAGCAGTGCATATTTTAATAAAAAATTAGTAATAAAACAATTTGAATGTCGCCGAAAACATTAAAATAAGTAAACGAAAGCACTTATTTTTGTCCCAAACAATTTAATTTTTGCCCTAGTTACCCTTACTAGGCCTATTAAGAACCTTTGTTCTGAATATGTACTGAATTCAACGTACCCTCTCTCCTTAAAAATTATATCAGTTGAATGTGTGTGTGTGTGTGTAAATAAACTAATTTTTTGTTTTGTTAAAAGCACACAACAAATATTTCATTAATTATCCCGTATGTATCCCTAAGCAATTGTTTTTATATAACTAAGCTTATTAACCCTTTTTAGTTCCATTTCCCAGAAAAAGCCCAAATGACAAATGATTTGTGTTGCAGATCGTATGAACTTGATGTTGAAATATTGTTCAGGTGTTTTTGTGCCCGTATTGTTTTGCCGCTCGGTATTTTCGTTTTATCTCGGTTCATTCGTGTTTAGTCTTCTGTACTTTTTTGTAATTAGTAGGGATGAGCAGGTATATCGACGTAATTATTAAATTATCGATTTATCTAATATAGATAGCAATTTTTAAAAAAATCTGTTTTACGTAAAATTTACAGATTTCCAAATATTTTTTCTTAAAATGCTTATATTTTACACCCATTTTTTTTATATACATAAAAAAGTCCTTTTGGTTATAAACTACGCTTTAAGTGACAGCAGAGTAATTCTGTACCTTCTTTTATTAAAAATAAGTGTCTACTCCGTTTGATTACTTTAAATAAATTTTAGACTGAAAAAAATCTTTAACCTTAAATCTCCAATTGGCTTTTAAACGACTATCGACATCTTTTAAGAAAACGGTGCCATTGAAGGTTTGGGTTTTAAAAGTGTTACTTTTATTCAAATTTTTTACAATTATTTATTTTTTAAGTGTTTTATTGTGCAAAATGGTATTAGTCGAAGAGCTATTTAAGAATTTTAAGTAGGTTCTTAAGGCATTTTAACCAAACCACAGCACGAAGACAAACCAGGGAATGGATCCATAACAAACCCAAGGAATACTGGAAAAACCTCAGTAGAGTAAAAAACTTCATAAGGTGCCCATCCAAAAGACTTCGCATAACAGTAGGGTTGCTAACAGGGCATGATAACCTAAGAGGACACCTACACAAGATAGGCTCATACAATGGGGACCCAAGTTGCAGAATATGCGACGAGGGGAAAGAAACAGCCTACCATATTCTGTGTGAATGTAAAGCATTGAATCACAAAAGACGGGCATTAATTGGGCAACCGGAAATGAGCCCACAGGAATATATCAACCAACCAGTCTCTGGGTTATACAGACTTGTCGAAGGAACAAGACTAATGGAGGATTGGTATAAAAGACAATGGGAGATTAGGCCCAAAAGCCCAAGAGGATGCGTTGCCTCTGGTAGTGAATCAAGACGGCTCCCAGGAAGAACAAGAAAAAAAAAGAAGGCACTCTAAAAATTTGTGTAATTGTCCTTGAAAGATCCCTTAACATAATAGTTAAGGTCTAGCTGAAGGGTAGCGCCGCCCTGCCAACCCTTGATTTTTTTCAATTCAAGAGTTGGTAGGAGGGCGCTACCCTTCAACCAGACCTTGACTTTTGTGTTTAGAAGTTCTTTAAGGACAATTACACAAACTTTTAAGATGCCTCAAGAGGCTACTCAAAATTGTTTACCAGCTCTTCTACTAGTCCGAGAAGGAAGAATTTCGAGGTAAGTCCATTTGGAAGCCTCATAATACCAAAACCAAAGTTTGCAGGAAAAACTGATGTGCGTGACCAGCGCCCCTAAAAAAAACCCGTATCCTATTTTAAACTTCCGAATTGCGAGCAATACACTGCAGCCTCAATACTAGTAGGGTCTATTCCTGAATAAATAAAACGATTCTGCCAGACATCTCGGATCGGGACGCGGTTTTCGACATCTTACCTGAAAAAGTTCCAGGAATTTATTGTACATATGAGAGGGATCTAGTCGACCCAAAGTGCATCTCGGATGCATAAAGTACATCCCTAAAATTGCATAGTTCTTTTAAAAATATATAGAGTCAATAAAATAATGTAAATAACCGTAGAAATTACTCTCCAGGGGTTTTGGGGGCGCTGGGTTCGAATTTGATCTTGAAACACTCCTACTATGCCCAGGAGTGACTCCGCGAGAGTAAATTTTGGCCAAAATCACCTCTTAACGATAGGTCGCAAGAATCCGGGTCAGGGGTATTTCTTGGGGAGTTTTTGGGGGCACTGTTTCGGAATCCGCCGTTGGAACAACTCTACGACGGACGGGGGTAACTTTGCACGGGTGAATTTTGGCCAAAATTGCGAATCTAGAAGAAGCATGATCCTTAAAAGAAAAATTATTTTAAACACGCTAAGACAACAAGATTTTTTGACAAAATTCAAGGAACGACGCAAAGAAAATTCCACGTGCATGAACTGCGTGGACAGTGCCCCGGTGCCAAGCTTTCTTCCGGATCTTGGTGCACAATATTAAAAATCTTTTCTTTTAATCGGTTATGTGGATTTCTGCTTTCGATCAGCATCGTGGGTCTCTGCTTTTGATCGGCATCGTGAATTTCTGCTTTCGACCGGCATCGAAGGTTTCTGGTATCAATCAAAATCCTCGAGCAAGTAACTCAACAAAAAAATTTCTTCAAGTGTTTTACTAAAGTGCTTGGGTGTATGACATACATTTGCGATAAAATTGTTTGAGCGATTTCCATGTTTAAAAAAAACTATTTCTTCTGGGGATCATGCTTCTTTTAGATTCGCAATTTTGGCCAAAATTTACCCCCGCACAGCCACTCCCATCGGTGGTAGGGTTGTTCTAACGATGGATTCCGAATCAGCGCTCCCAAAAACCCCCGAGAAGTACATTTGATCCGGATTCTCGCGACCTATCGTTAAAGGGTGATTTGTCCAAAATTCACCCCCGTGGAGCCACCCCCAGGCAACCGAGGGGTGTTTCGAGTTCAGATTCGGAATCAGCGACCCCGAAAACCCCCGAGAAGTAACTCAGACCTGGATTCTCGCGACCTATCATTAAGGGGTGATTTTGGCCAAAATTCACCCTCTTGGAGCCACCCCAGGCACCGTAGGGGTATTTCGAGGTCAAATTTCAAATCAGCGTAATCGAAAACCCCCGGGGAGTAGCTTTAATCCGGATTCTCGCGACCTTTCACGCAGCGTTAATTTCGGCCAATTTTGGCCAAAATTTACCCCCTTGGAGTCACCCCCGGGCATCTTCGATTTATTTTGGCCTAAATTGCTGTAATTTTCCTGGTCTAATACCGAAAGAGCAAACTCGCCATATTTTAACTCAAGTTTTAGGGATGAGTAAACTATCCACTTAATAGGTGCCGAAAATGTGCAGAGCAAAAACTCATTTGCATGACCATCTCAGAATAGTGTTTAATACCGTGTACCGATTTATTACTGTCGAATCAAGACAGTGGACAGCGAGGGGCGAACCGATTCCGAAGAAGGGAAAGAATTTCCATCGGCAGGAGATGCCAAAGGCATATTTTTCATAGACTATCTTAATAAAGAAAAAATTCTACTAAATTCTACGTATTACGCCAACCTACTTGACCAGTTGAACCAAAATATTTCAGAAAAACGTCTCGGTTTAGCAAAAAAGAAAATTCTGTTTTACCAGGACAACGCACCTTGCCACAAATGGATAATTGTCATAGGCTTAGGCTGAGCTGGTTTCTCAAGCACCTTATTTACCAGATTTGGCTCCATCATATTTCGATTTGTTTCCGAATTTGAAAACATTTTTCTGGTAAAAAAATTGCATTGAATTTAGACGTGATTGCTGCCACAAACACCTATTTTGAAGATTCAGTTCTACAGCGATGGCGCAAAGGCTACTGAGTACCGATAGAATAAATGTTTTAAGCTACAAGGAGATTGTCTGGAAAAATAAAAATCGTTTTTACCCCTATTTTGCTTTTTTTTACTTAGGCTGGGCCTATATTGTCAGTCACGTCACAAAAATTGATATTTTTTTAACGTTTAAGAAAAATTAACCTACGCTAGGTTTTTCTGTAACCTTTTGTTTAAATTTATTCCAGACATAATGTTATGTCACGTAAACTTTCAATTTAAATAACCATGTTTCCACTCAAAGTATTAATAAATAAGTAGCTTACGAACTAACATAACTGCCTATCTTGAATATAAAATCACCTTTAAAGCGTGGTCACGCCTAATCTTTTAAAGTTGCATGTTGCATGTTCTCTGAAATCTCCCTTTAAACTTTTTAAGTAAAAACCGTTTTCACCACAACACAAACTTACCATTTATATGCAAATATTCCTGTCTAGAGTATAGATATCACTTTGTTTAAGCCAAACTTCGTGCATCTTTCTCGTGTCAACTTCTAAAGTTTATAATGAAATGAAAACAATATTGTTTAAGGGAACGGAAAATATGTAAAGTGTTGAAATATATACAAAACTAATTTTGTTTAAATACTTTTAGACAGGAAAAAAAACTTTTATAGACTAGACAAAGTAGTTGAGCGCTATAGAGAACCTGCGTGACCTTGCTGACTAGCGCTCATGGTGGCAAAATTTAGCATTTAGTATGTAAGATAAATTGAATTTTATACTAATCGGTATAGTAATTATAAACTAATTATTAAAATAAAAAATGTTAAACATTATAATTATAAAGCGAGATTTCAAAAAATAATTGCTTCTGATTTAAGGGCTAATTAAATAGTAAAAATAATATCATAATAAATATACAGTGTGTACATATTGTATGGAACAAATTCATTATTTGCTTGTGCAAAAAAATAAAATAAAATTTTCTTGCACACGTGACATAAAAAATACATATAACATACAGTTTGACTCATGTAGTAGATATGACGCTAGTTTGGGACACAACAACATAAAAAGTCAGGTTGGCGGCAACATCCTGCCTGGACGAGAGAACAGACCAGATGATTCCCCAATACTCATTTAACAAAGACTTCGAGGTAAAAATTCCAGATCGACGTGAGTGGTAGCAACCCGATCTCCCCGGCACGGTTGGAGACATCATCTGGTATACGGATGGTTCCAAAACCAAGCAGGGAACTGGAACGGGCGTGTACAGTGAAATGAGGACTTCACAATTCTCCATTCCACTAGGAACACACAGTTTTGTATTTCAAACGGAAATATATGCCTTACTGCACTGTGCAAAAGAAAATAACAGGAGGGCTTATAAAAACAAGCGTATCTGCAAAATAACAGACAGCCAAGCGTCACTAGGGGCACTAGTAAACCCCAAGGTAACGTCCAAGCTGATATGGGAATGCCAAAAAGAACTGAAAGTCCTGGGAGAACGCAACAGAGTAACTCTCTTGTGGGTACCAGAACATTTGGGGATAGAAGGCAACGAAAAAGCGGATGAGCTAGCGAGACAGGGATCATCCACACCATACTTTGGGCCAGAACCTGCCCTTGAAGTGACCAAAACCACAGCACGAGGGCAAACCAGGGAATGGATCCGAAACAAACAGGAAGAATAAGACATGGAAAAACCTTCATAAGAGGCCCATCCAAAAGAACGAAGAAAGAACTACTCAGACAAAGTAGGAAAAGACTTCGCATAACAGTAGGGTTGCTAACAGGGCATGATAACCTAAGAGGACACCTACACAAGATAGGCTCATACAATGGGGACCCAAGTTGCAGAATATGCGACGAGGGGGAAGAAACAGCCTACCATATTCTGTGCGAATGTAAAGCATTGAATCACAAAAGACAGGCATTATTTGGGCAACCGAAATGAGCCCACAGAAATATATCAACCAACCAGTCTCGGGGTTATACAGACTTGTAGAAGGAACAAGACTAATGGGAGGATTGATATAAAAGACAATGGGAGATTAGGCACAAAAAGGCTGCGCTGCCTCCGGTAGTTAATCAAGACGGCTCCAGGGAAGAAGAAGAAGAGATATGACTTCATCGACGATTTTTTCAAATGGATGGTCAGTCTTGGGGAGCGTCCAATGATTTTAATTTTTACGGGAATTTTTCTGATGATACAAAGAGCCTTCTGAATTTTGCGCAGTATTTTTAAAAGGTGTCAAATGGCCCAAATTAAAAAAAAAACAAAAATATCGATTTAATAATCGGGGTGAGTCTTGGGGAGGTCATGCGATGCTTTTAATTTTCACGAGGAACTTCGTGGATATACAAGAAAGACCTCCGAATTTGCGTAGAATTTTTGAAAAGTGTTATGTGGTTCAAATATAAAAAAAACTTTTCAACGATATCTCTCGAACGAATCAAATAATTTTGACATGTTTGGGGGCGATCGACGCGTTTTTTTTCTGAAGTTAAGAGCTGATTAGCTTTTGGGATTAGTCGGTATAGCCATTTTAAAGTTATTTAAAAAAAAGCAGAATAAATTCACAACGACATCGAGTGCGTTCACCCCAAGGAAGTTTGAAGGTATATGGAAGGCCAATGCTGTAAAATAAAATTGCCTGGGCGTGCAGGGCAGCGGGTATAGGGGAATCGGCCCCGCGGAGTTTTCGCAATTAACAGAAGGTCAGGTCCGGACTTCCATAACTCTTTGTTACTATCTATAAAGTTGACATCATCAAATGTCAAATTCAAACTACCTATACATTTACTGTTTTTTTTTAATTTTTTGCACAAAATTGTTGGTTATTAAACAATCCTATTATAGGATATTAAAAATTATTGTGTAATATTGGATTTTATATCATCTGATTAAATATGGAAATAATAGATGGAGCCACTCTACAGCCTTCTATTTAAATGGTAGATATTTTTGAGAGTTTTGTATTTTTTTGTATTTACCAAAAATCTTAGTAAAATAAATAAAAATACAATTTTTTAAAATAAATTTTAAACTTTGTATGATAGTTTCATGTACCAGTTTCGTGATAAAAGAAGGACATTATAGTGTAAATGAGTTTAATTCAATTGGCTTATTTAAGAATTGGTATCTGAAAAATAAAACGTCGAAAAAAAGTTACTTTAGATTTTTTGTGCCTGTGTATGCAAAAATCATCGAAATCAGGAAGGGTAAAAAAAAAAAAACTTGCCATAATTTAAACTGGTTATTTGTGTTTTAGGGTTATACAATATTTTATAAATTTATAATTTGTATAAAAGTATAGTAAAATAGTGTCACCTCATGCAGGTAATATAAACAAATTTAACAAGAAATATATAATTTTTTATATAAGAGATTGAGAAACCAAAAATCTAATTTCTTTTTAAACAAATTAGAAAAAGCAAAAGGGAACTTTAACATAAAATTGTACTTTCTCTTATTCAATTAGAGGGACCTGTATAGATTAAAATTTGCCTGGTCTGCCCAGTAATTGATAATTTTGATTCATTAAAAGAATGTACTAAATTATTAAATGCAATAAGAGTACCTAAATGTAAACCTTATTTATTTTAAATGATCCACAGAAATACACAAAAATTGTGCTATTTATCTAAAAGATAGTTTGGATTGCCTTACGTTTCTCACTGCTATTTCCTATGAAATTTTCATTTTCTATTATTCATCATTGATAATATTATTATTCATTCGGTTACCTAACGTTGCGCCTCATAAGAAGCACCTAATTTAAATAAAACAAATACTTACCTAAAGTAAAAAATGCCTGGTATGTTACCCGTTGCAAGACAAAAACATACAACCTCTAGGCATTTTGTTACGATATTATAAGTAAGAAACAACAAACACAACATTATAGTCACAATTTTATAAACACTAATCACCAAAATAAGAACGTTTTTATTAATTCAAAAAACTTCTGCAACTACAAAATATAATCACACAAAGCAAAAGTAGTTTCATACGCGCCGCACCGTTGCACCACAAAACGGCACTCTGGCTCTCGTAAAAGTATAATGTGTTGCCTAATTACACACTGGTTTATTAGTCTGTAAGTAGGCAACACATTAAAATATTCCGTGAAATTTTGTTATTGCGCAGAATCGGCGGGACCCACTCTGACAGTTATTTTCATAGTGGGCTGGACATTTTTTGATCGAATAGGCCATAGCATTGGGCTTCCATATACCTTCAAACTTCCTTGGCTCACCCCCACTTGTCTAAGGCAGCCGTGACGGTCGAGCGTAACAGGTAAAGTGTGACGATTTTTTTACATTGCTATAAATGCAGGGGGTGACCCGGGTGGGTACGTGGACCCACCTGGGTTTTTAAATATTACTTAAAATAAAACAATTCCCATCTAAATCCTTAAATTTTACAATATTGCCTAGGAATTTAAATGGGTATGATTATTATTTAAAAATTAAGGTTGTGGTATTTTTATTTGTGTTTTTAATTAAATTAATTCTAGACTAGTAAACTGACTTAAACTTTTTGACCCCCTCCCTACGCCCTGCTCAAAAATTGAACCGGGTGGTACGTCGCCGAGCGGAACATTGGAAATCCCATGTAAATTTTAAGAGGGTAAATTATTGGCTCTCCTGTACATTTTACAGAAAAAATGTAAGATAACTTTTTGAAGAGACCAATCTGACAAACCCTTGTGCTAAGTTTCAAAAAATTTAATAAACGAATCTTAAATTATTTAATTAAATGTAATTGCAAATTACCAAATTTTCGGTTCAGGTAAAACCAAACAGACACCAGCCACCAGCAAACAATTTGTTATAAGCTTTGTCAAATCTAACGTACAGCCGAATACAAGAAATGTTTTTTTTTTCGTTTCATCAATCTCACAACCA
>JAHBCN010018243.1:0-17223 GCA_019359885.1 Listronotus oregonensis
AAATTTTAAAATTTTCCTCGGCCTTGTCTCCTGCATTTTTCTTTAGCTTTTTAAAAAGGTTGCCCGGGTGGCAGCGCAATTCGAATATTTGCCTTATTCTTCGCCGTGCCGTTCTAACCGATGCTGGGAAATTGCTTTCCGTTTTTACTGTAACCACAGATTTAAATGGTTGGTTGCTAAAACATTAACTAAATTATTGTCTTGTTCTTGATTCGATAGTTTGGGGCGACCACTTCCAGCTCTTTATTTATAGGGGTGTGTTTCCTGCCATTTTTTTTAACAAAATGCATAGTACTCTTTGGGATCTTCTTAAGTTCTTCCGCCAGATCCCTTTCTGGCCAACCTCTCTGCTCAATATAATGAATAATAATTAATATTTTGGCATTTTAAAAAATATTTTTAGACACTGACAATGGACACCTGTTTCTTTATTAGGTTTTTTAACAGGTATTTATATTCGTAGAAGGTGGCATAAGCTTATTTTACGAAAGGGAAAAAGAATTGCCCAAGATTTAATGACCGTTACTGTACCTAAGCAGATTAGCTCATTACTTAAATTATTAATAGATTACAGCCAATTTGCCACATTAATGCAAAATGCAGTTTTTTGTTAATTTTTGGTATCTAAATGCAAAAATTATGTTAAAAACCTTCCAATACGTAATATTTTTAATTATTTAATCATTTTTGTCCATCCCAAAAATTATCCGTACCTTGAATAAATATGTTACTAATAATTTAAACTTCGTAGTTTAAATAAACTATCTCTAACTTCAGATTATGACCTAAACTTAAATTCTAATCAATGTGTCTTAATATAATTTTGCTTTAATTTCCAAACTAAAGGTACTTTATTAAAGGTAGTTTTTTTCTAATTTCGTTGTAAACGACCCTTTGCAATACAGAGTCAAGTGAAATTCGGTGAACTGTCTTCAAAATACTATTTTAAAATTACAAAAAAATTGTTTCATTTGTCCCTTTTAAAAAAAAAAACTATTCTGGGACGCTGTATATACATATACAATGGTTGTTATTTTAGCTGAAATTATTTTGGGGCAAAAAAATTTTTAAAGAAAAAATCTCATTTTCGTTTGTAGGGATATTGCGCCCCGGCTGTATCCAAACAGTTTTAATTACCCTATAAAGAGCCAATCTTATCTAGATTGTGACATTTTTCGCAATTTGGGACACGTCAAGGAAACAAGTGTCAATAATTATTTGATAAATCGACGTTCGAGACGCTCTGACGCGCGGCGTCGCTATCGACGTCATGTCGTCACGCTCGAACTTCATGTAACTGACGCCAAATTGACATAAAAATTGTTTAGTTATTTGATTATAAAGATTATTATTTAACGTATTTAGGCAAATGAAAAAGTTTCATGTTTTTAATAGGACGAAAAATTTGTATATTTAAGACTTTCCTTTTCTTGATTTTTCATAAGTATGGTTGACTTCATATTTTTATATTTTTCTTTTGTATACAGGGTGATTCATGAGGATATGTCAATACTTCAGGTACGTAGTCAGGGTCCAAAAATAAACATAAAAGTCTGTACAAATATGGGTCCCCAAGGTCTTCGTTTCGAAATACAGGGTGTTAAAGTTAATGTTAACCAAAAAAGTTAATTTTTCTATTTTTTAAATAAAATTTATGATAATGTAAATAACCTGGCTTATGTTTTTTTTTGTTTTGTGGCCTCGGGATCTGCCCATTTAGCCTCGGAGATTATTTATAAAATAAACTTTTTTTTCTTAATTTCATATAAATAATGATATAAGCATATGTTTTGCTGCACGTAATTTAAGAACCATAATTTTATTGAAAATTAAAATACATATTGTTTAATTATACATTTTTTTTAAATTTTGCTTTAATAAAATCAGATGCGCCGTAATTTTTTTAAATCCAAATATCTCGAAAACGGTTGCTCATATCAACTTTTAAAAAGGTATACCTTTTGACGTAAAAATGACAAAAAAAATTATTTTATTTACTTAAAAATGTAATCAGGGCCGTACCAATAAGTTGTAAATGTTCAAAATAGTAAAAAAGACTGTAGGTGGCACCCCCTACAAGTGAGAGCCTATTAAGATTGGGTTTGAATCCGTCATACCAAAACCCTCGGATACCAATTTTTATTCCCAAAAATTTTCATTATCATGGATTTAATTTAAAAATAGAAAAATTAAATAAAAACTTTAACACCCCGTATTTCGAAAACGAAGGCCCTTTTTTTTGGGGGGGGCCCCAAATTATTTACATTTCCTCATGAATCACCCTAAAAATGAACTTTTGACAAGCAATGTGGGTAACTCAGTCCTTTTTAATGACATTTTTAGTGCGGTAGCATCACTTTACCGCACTAGTGCGGTAAGCAGGTTTACCCACTTTTTAAAATCTTTATGACAGCCCACGAAGGAATGATTTCTAAGTCTAGAATACCGTGGGTGTCGGGTTTCGATGTTTAACCCATTTCTTCCCAGTTCCGTCAACGTTGTCCAAGCACTGAAACTCAAATGTAATGGTTTCATTTACAGTCCCTTTAAATTTTTGTCAACCGTTGTCCTGTTTATCACGGACCTTATTTAAATAACTACAACCTAAATATGTCTCCCCGGCTGAGGGTTAAACCCGGTCCTGCGTGGCACACAGAGACTATGTCCACTATGCTACCGAGGATACAAGATAAATGCGGTAAGGGAAAGTTCCTGCAAAATTTAATTTTGTTGTTCAGTATTTGTCCCTTTATAATTTTATAAATCCTAATAAAAACACTAGATTAATAAGTACAATAATTTATTATTGAGACTGGAACAAAATAAAAAATCAAAAAATAACCAAAAAATATAATGAAAAAAAGCTAATAAAGCTAAAATTTTATAGTTATATTTAAACTACTAATGTTCCCAATTTTGATTACTGGCGAGTGCAGGGAATTATTTTTTGGTTTTTAAAGATTTGAGATTGAGATCTTAAAATTTTTGGCATAGTTAAAAGAATATAATATATTGTATTTTTTAAACTATACTTTTATAATAGCACCAAAGTGACTTGTTTTCCTTGTATCGGTCTTTAAAATATGCAATTTAAAAAATCTTCGTTGACTTCCCATATTTTTTTTAAGATCGCCGTTTGAAAATAGATAATATTTTTCTCGTAGGAGCACTAGACTTTTGCGGGCATTAAATTTTTCGTGGCGGGTTTAAATTTAAAAGGGGAAAGCTCAATACTATGGCCTATTCGATCAAAAAATGTCCGACTCACTATAAAGTAACTGTCAATAAGGCTCCGTTATGATTCTGCGCAGTAAAAAATTCCACGAAATTTTGTATTTTGTTGCCTACATACCCCTGATAAATAGTGTGTGGATAGGCAACATATTTTATTTTGGCAGAGGTGCTGTAGGGGATATGTCGCATTTTTATAGGTTTTTTTGGCTTTGCTCCGAGGGGGTGTGAAAAATGATGTAAAAAATGACACGTAGTGCCCGCACCAAATGGGCCCAACCCCCCCTTTTTTCGGCCCCCCAAACAAAACTTTCCCTTTTTTTAAATTTTTATTTAAGTCTTTTAAAATAAACTCCCTCTTACCACACAAGACACCCACGGTACGTTAGTATTAAGCCCAGCCTTGGTGGACAGCCCCAAAAATTTTAAAAAATGTAAATAAAAATGTTTTTAAAAAATTATTCTCGTTAAATTTGTTTATGTTACCTGCATGAGCACACTATTTTTTGTACTTTTATACAAATTTTAATTATTATTAAAACGGATGCTATTAGCAGCGCCTGCGTATAAAAAAAAACACCACAGGACGTGGAAAAAAAAATGGTACACAAGGGCAACGGAATTTTCGACGAACGGGTCTTGGATATGAGATCAGATCCAATACAGCCGTCTACAACTTTGACCCAAAACCCTATAGTGTCAGCTGCGATCCTAACATATGGGCAAAGGAATACCTCCATCACTTTCCCGAGGTCTGGTGTGGTACACCGATGGCTTAAATATAGGTGATGGAGTGGGTGCTGGGGTATCTGGGATAAGGCCCAAGCGACTTATACTTTTCCCTTGTGCAAGCAAACCCCAGTATACCAACAATCTATGTTGTCCCAAAAGGTGCAGAGAATAGAAAGGGGGTATGTGATAACCCAATAACCAAAATACCCAGTCTCTCTTAAATTTCCCTCACTTTCCAAAGGCCTGGGGTGGGAAACCCATGGCTTAAAACAGGTGATGGATGGGGGCTGGTGTATCTGGGATCCCAGACGACTTATAGCTTTCCATTGTGCAAGAAGCCACAGTATACCAGACGGAAAACTATTTGTCCAAGTAGGTGCAGAGAATGTGAAAAAGGGGAAAGTGATAACCACAACTAACCCAAAAAATACCCATTTTCTTTTTTTGACAGTCAAAAATCACGGGAGTGCCTAAACGACTTAAAAAAACTTGTCCCCAAATACCTTTTATATTATTTCAAATTAAATGAAAATTTCTTAAGAAGTAATTTTATTATTACTAAAAATAATTAGAAAATTGTTTTTATTGTAATATTTCAAAAAAATCCTTTTCAAAATTTGGGCCGTAAATACGTCGTAGAGACGGAAAAGAAACAGTGAAATTCCAAGACAGGTTTTTTCTAAAAAAACCGGTCCCAGACCCGTCCCGAATATCAAAACATTATAAAAACAACAGTAGATAGATGGTCAAAAAACATGCCCAAAGGGAACTCAGGAGACTCTTTCAAGAAACAAAGCTGATGTCCTCGTTCTGGGGAAATCAGTTAAAACAATAGTAAAACTTCGTAAGCTGTCATCTAGGAAACACTTGCAGAAAATGGTCCCCAACATGCAAACTTTGTGGAAGGGGGAGAAAAGACCCCAAAATAATATACGGCTGCAATGCTAACGACGCAAGAAGACGTATACGGGTTCGGTATATCTCGGTAACATCCCGATAGAAATTATTAAACATATTAAAGAAAATCGGACTTTTATAACTAGAAAAGGGAAAAACAATAAACCCATGTGCAAATATGGGGACGCAAATCTTGCAAACCAACCAACCATTTGTATCTCCTTTGTTTTAATTTTTATTTTTAAGTGTTCTTAGGTTCCAGAAAAAAAAAAACACAAGATGGCTATTTCATATTTTGTTTTTAATACGAAGAAAACCACAAATATGGCCCCGTTTGTTTTTGTTAAATTACCCTTTTTTGGACACCCTGTTAAGTTACAAAAATTAATTATTAAATTTCTCAATGAATACCAGTTGCATAACTTTCAAATATACCCCCTTTAAAGTAAGACACTTTCACCGCTTAAGATGCATATTCGTTTAAAATTTTAGTAATTATTATCTTTAAAATTATTTACTCTTAATTAAACTGTCAATATGGTTGACAAGTTGACGCACTTTCCCATTTTAATACGCTCAAAAACTTTTGTTGAAAATTATGATTTCTACTGTGTATTTAGAATATTGTGCTATAGGGTGCCCATTAGGATGTTAATTAAAATAAATATTAATTTATTAACCCAAAACCTTTTACATCTTTACTGACGAATTTTGAAGGTAGTGGATGTTCGTCCACGCAGTGGACGAATAATTTTTTTCTATCCGTCCCCCCATTGTGGATAATTATTAAAAATATTATGTCCACAAATACTCTATTGAATATTTAGTCCAATAAATGAAGGGACAAAGCTGTAAATAAATCTTTACAGATTTCCCTTATGGCGCAATTCTTAGGTCTTCGGGATGCTTTCCAGCGAAAAAAAGTTTATCAACTAACAGGTGGGAAAGGGCTGAAAATGGCCCCTGAAGGCCGAAAAATGGGTTCCCGCTAATATCTGCCAAAATTGCGATTTGGAGAATTTTGTTTGGACAAAAAATTAAGATTGCTATGAAATCTACAAAAAAGTTTTTATAATTTTTTTCCCAAAAATCAATAGTTTTCGAGATAACGGGACCCAAAGCCCCTCATTTAGCTGCCGCTCTACCGCTAGAATGCCGCTATCTTTATGAATTCACTTATAAGCGGGCGGACGAATTGTTCCATTCCTCGGCAATAATGTACATTTTTAATCATTCAAAGTTCATCGTTCATCTCATTAATTTATTGATATTTTTTGAAAAAAATGGTTTGTTATTAACGTTTTTTATAATGACACCTTAGCAAGTGTTTAATGATCCTTTACAATCTTTCTTGAGTTTTAATAAAAAATTGTTTTGCCCATCTGCATTTTTAGCCCTTTCCGGCTATCTATCCAGTGTAAAATGTTATGGATTTTCGACGGCCGTTTTTGCGAAAAATATTGGTGTTGCGAAAAAATGGTAAAGACCATTTTTGTAGATTTCAAGGTGATTTTCATTTTTGTCAAACAAAAATTTTCTAGTTGCATATTTTGGCAGATATTCGCTGTGAACTCATTTTTGGGACTGGGACACACTGGATAGATGTGGTAGTAGTAGTTTCTTACTAAAAAATGCAGATGGGCAAAACAATTTTTATCAGAACCTGGATGTGGACGTCTTTAATTTTCCTTCGTTTGGGCCCCAGTTTCCCGGTGCACTAGGTTTCGAGGGGATCGTTTTTATAAAAATTTTGGGTTTAAAGGGCCCCCCAAAAAACGCCCCTACAATGTTTTTCGGAATTTTTTTGGGATCTTTTCGGGAAAATCCTCGGGGGATGACGCCCAGGTTCCGCAGCACAGGTATCCGGGGGTTTTTGGGCCCATGACTTTTTAAATTCAGCGCCCAAAAAAAACCCCCAAAAGGGGATTTTCGGTTTGTTTTTTTCAATTGTGTAAAGATAACCCTCAGAAAATGAGGCCCGGGTTTCCGGCGGTACCCCCAGGTGCCCGGGGGAGTGTTCGCCGATGCCATTTTGAATTCAGAGCCCCAAAAAACCCCCCGGGGTCGAGTTTTTTCCTTCTCCTCGTAAATTTTGGGAGAGTCCAGGAGATGACGTTCATCGACGTTCCTGAGCTTCAGGTGGGTTTGGGGTCAATTTGAACATCATAATGGTGATCACGACCTTGAAAACCCCGAGAACCTGTCTTGGGCCAGTTCTGATTTTTTTTAAATGCTTTTTTAGCTTCAGAATAAAATTTGGGGTTTGTATAGGTCAAAAAATAGGTACTTTTTTTTAAAAAAAAATTTTGGAAGCGAATGCAAAAAACCGCATTCTGATCCGTCTTAGTGAAAAAAATTCCGAGGTTGAGTGTTTTATTGCCTCGACTATAGTCCTATTGCCCCCTTCTGAACTAGCAGACCGCAAGCAACTATCTCTTTCAATGGCAAGTCTGCGACCATTTTAAGATAAAAAATAAAGTAAAAAACTAAACCCGGAAATTTTAAATAATCATTAAAATTCAAAGTGTTAAAATTTTGGTAAATAGATATTTTGGGATCGCCCATAATTTTAATGATTTAATGAATAAACGAGTGAGTGAGTAAGTCAGTCAGTCAATAGTTATATGGGCAATTTTTAAAATCGAATATCTCAGAAATTATTTGAAATAATTTTTTTGAATTTTTTTACAGGTAATTAGAAGAAAATTAAAAAAAAACTTGTGGAATTTACATACGAAATCTCATAGCATTATGTAGAACGGACAAAGGGACAGGAGGAAAAATGTTTATAGGGGTTTTGCATAATATAAACACAGCGTGCGCCGGGGCAGAATTGGGCCTGGCATATTTTCCCTTCGCCCAGATCTAAGAGAATTTTTTTTCCATTGCAAGTATAAAATTTTTCTAGTGCAAAAGAAAATGGCGTTCAAAATTAATAAATTAAGATAATATAAGATGGGATAGATTAAACACGTTTGCGTTGCCATAAATTATACACAAGCTTATCCAATCATACTAAAAACCCTTTAAAAAATCCTTCCCATATTAAATAAATATAAGTCCAGCCTTTTAGCAACTTCACATAATAAGTCGATTTCAATTCAGAATTTAAATTTATTCAGCATGTTCCAACCAATAGAGTGATACCAATAAAATTATTTACTTTACTTTAAAATAAAGTCATAAAATTGAAGTTACACGTTTCTTACAGCCATTTATTGTATTAAAAAACATTTTTATTTCTTTTATTGCCCCATCATTTTGTTTCCTATAAAATTATTATTAAGTAATAAAAAAATCGCCTCATAAATTCTTGTTTTTTTTTTTGTTGGTTTGTTTCATGTTCTTTTATCGTATTTTTCCATTGTTGAATTAATTAAATTAATGATAATAAAATAAGCATACATATTTTAAAAAAAGAAAAATGCAGTAAACTAAAAAAAAGCTTTTTAAAAATTTTTTTAAATTTTAAAGGCTGTATTCTCGTTTCGTTTTTTTTTTCTGTTTTTTTTGGGCAATATCTCATTATAAAAAAACCGTTTTTTGGGGAATTCCCCTTACTAAAATTAAAAATTATTAAAAATTGATTTTTGTTTATTGTAATTCATGTAATAATAAAAAAACTTTAAATATTAAAAGGGGCTCCAAATAAACCAAAATTCGGTTGTAAATTTTTTTTTAATTGTAATAAGTATAAAAGCTGTTTTTTTATTATCGCAAAAAATTTCATAGATAGACCCCTTGGTTAACAATTCAAAAAATTTTCCTATAAACATATGTCCTAAACTTTCCAAACTTTTAAACTATAGGGTGGTAAAAGTTTTAAAAAAAAAAAATTTAGTTTTTAATTGTCGATAAACATAAACGCAAAAAATTTTGGGGAAGATATGTTTATGTTTTCTAAGGCTTTCTTATAACAATTTTTTTAAACCATTTCTACCCGGGGAAAAGGGTTAAAATCCCAACTTCTTCTTCTTTTTTTCCCTTTTTTGCCTTGCCGCACGTCGGCGATCATCTGCCCTTTTTAAAGGTCACAGAATAGCCAGGGTGCCCCCCTCAGCCTGTCTAAAAATGGTTGCGGCATCCAGTTTACCACACCAATTTCTTATATTGCGGAGCCAAGAGTGTTGTTTTCGATCTGCCCCCCATCTCCCTTTCCCGATCTTTCCTTGCAGTATTAGCTTTGGTATGGAGTAGCGAGGTCCTCCCCAGTATATGCCCCAGATATGACACTTTAGGGTTTTTTTTACCGTTTTCCAATAGATGTCTTTCCGTGCCAGCTCTTCGTAAACTTTATCATTAGTTGTGGGGGGTGCCCCGGGAATACGCAGAAATCGGCGTAGTGTCCACATCTCAAAAGCTTGATCCGATTTAGGGTTTTTGGGCTTTAAGTGACCAAGTTTCAACACCGAAATTTTAAAAGGGGCCACACATAACACTGCACCCCCCGTATTCGGGTGTGTAGGGGCATATTTCTGTGAAGAAGTATATTCTTGAGTTTAAAGAAGGTTGTTTTCGCGCGCCCCCTTTTTTCCCTTCACTTCTTCATCACATTCCCACTTTTGATTTGGGGAGGCGCCAAGAAGGTAAATTTGGCGACACGCTCAATTTTTTTCTCCGTTGAGGGGGGGAGAGGAGAAATTGCCGATTTCTGCTGATCACCATCATTTTGTCTTGTCAACATTTTTTGTAATCCAAACCCTTTTCACCGTTTTCGTTGATTTTATTTAGTATTGACTGGATGCCTTCAATGTTATTAGTCAGGATCGCGGATCATCTGCGTAGCGGATATTGTTTATTGGGAAAGCTATTGACTTTGATAAACCCCGGGTTTCATTCTTTTTTTGCTAGTTAAAGATTTTTTTTCCCCATAAATGTTGAAAAAAGGAAAAGGTGACAGTACACATCCCCCCTACAAATCTTCAACACTCAATGGTTTTTTTATTGTATCTTTTCGGGGGGGTTGGGGAAAATTTTTTAAAATTTTAAACAATGGTTTTGGGAAAGGCTTTACTCAATTAGAAACGTTATATTGATATTATTAATCGCCCATAAATGCCCAAGTTAGTTACAATAATTTTTTGGAAGATCGTTTTGTTATTAAACTTTGGAAATCATAATTTTTTCTAAATATTTTTAGGGGATATATTTTGGTTTTAAGCAACCAACTTGACAAATCTTTTAATGGTTATTATTAAAATAACAGGGCTATAAACATACTTACGTTTGTTTTATGTATATTAAGTTTATTATTATGTATATTAAGTAGTGTAGGTATTTGAAGTAGGGGTGAGTGGGAGGAACTAAACATAAACCACTCCAAATCAGCCATAGTTGCCTTCACCAAAAGGAGAAATCTATAGGGTTTAGTTAGAGGAATTCACAATTCTCCATTTCACTAGGAACACACAGTTCTGTATTTCAACAGAAATATATGCTTTACTGCACTGTGCAAAAGAAAATAACAAAGGGGTTTTTAAAAACAAGCGGATCTGCATAAAAACAAACAGCTAGGGTCACTAAGGCCCTTAGGGAAACCCCAAAGGGGGGGGTCCATGCTGACATGGGAAAACCAAAAGAACTGGGGGAAAAACTGGGGGAACCAACAAAAGGGAATTTTTTGGGTACCAGGACATTCAGGGAAAGAAGGGGGAAAAAAAACGGATCATTACACCCTATTTTTGGAACCGGGAAACCCCAGCACAGGGCAAACCAGGAATGGATCCGAAAAACACAAGGAATACTGGGAAAACCCCCCAGTAGAATAAGACATGGAAAAAGCTTCATAAGGGGCCCCTCCCAAAAAAACGGGAAAGGGAAAAACTACTCAAAACAAAGTAGAAAAGACTTCCCCTAACAGTAGGGTTTCTAACGGGCACGATAACCAAGAGGACACCTACACAAGAAGGGTTATACAATGGGAAACCAAGTTCTTTGCGACGGGGGGAAAAAGCCTAAAAAAAATACCGTGCGAATTGGGAAACTTGAATCCCAAAAAACAGGCATTATTTGGGAACTGAAAATGAGCCCACATATTTATATCAATAAACCAGTCTCGGGGTTATACCGACTTGTAGAAGGAACAAGATTAATGGAAGGATTGGTATAAAAGGGGGAACAAAAACTCAACAGGCTACGCTGCCGGGGGAAGTAAAAAAAGACACCCCCCCGGAAAAAAAAAAAAAGATTTATTTAAGTTACCTTATATAATTGTTTATTAATAAAGAAACATTTTTAAAAAGGGGGCTATTAATGACTGTTTTTGTATTTGTTGAAAATTTTTTTTAAAAATAAAAAATTGTTAAAAAAATTAAAAAACTTCTATTTAATAAAAATCCCTTTATTTAATAAAAAAATTTTAAAATCTTCCCCCTTTTACTATATACTTTCTCTCATTTCTATGTCTTCTTTCATTCTTTTTTTGGGGGGAATTTTTTTTATAAAAATTTTAAAATTATAAAATTTCTACAAATTACTTTTTAAAAAAAAAAAATTATTTTCAAAAAATTTTTTGGGTTCTTTTTCAGAAAAAACCGTAGGGACGGTTTTAATACTTCCCCAATAATTTCTTTATATTTCCTTTTTTCTTTTATGAAAAAAGTCTATCTTTTTAAAAAAGGGGGGCATAGCAATGTTTTTTTTAAACATTCTAAATAATAACAATGAAATTTTTAAAAAAATTGGGGGCAATAACTCTGACCGTTTCCCCCCAATTTGCATTAATAATAAATAACAATTTATAAATATTTAACTAGATTCTTAAAGAGGCTCAACCCTTACGTTTTCCCCCGCCTGGCCCAAGAAAATCGACGTAGGCAGTGGTCGCAGGTATTCAAAAACAAATGCCTGTGGGCATGCACGGCACCCCCCGATTGTGTCCGCGAGCGGGGAGTTGATTCACAAATCGGTCTATAGTTATAGTTACCTATTTGTGGGAACCTTTTTGGATGTTTGTTATTCAGAATATTGTACACTATTTTATTTTTTTTTTACGTGAGCGCTCTTTTTAAAAGGTTTTTTTTTGGGAACTAGGTGTGTAAAAAAGTATAAAATAGTAAAAATATTTCTGAATAAAAAAACAAAGGGGGGGGTTTTTTTTGAATAAAAAGTATCAAGATCTTTCTGATACTGTATTTTTTTTTTGGTCTTTATTTAAAGTGATTTTCCCGGGAAACAAAAGGGGGGTGCCGCATGTGGGGGTGTAACAAAATTTTCCAGTTTCGACACCCGATGTTTAAAATGCGACAAAAAACATATAACATGCCCCCTTAGTTTGAAAAACAAAAATTTTTTTTTTTTTAAACCCCCCCTTGGAAGAGGTGTTTTTGATGGGGGGTGTAACACAAATTTTCCAGTCTCGACCCCCGATTTTCGAAATTAGCCCCCAAAAAAAAATATAAGATGGCTTAGTTTGCGAAATGTCTTTTTTTCCCAAAAACCCCCCTATTTGGGGGTTTTTTTAAATTTTTTGGGGGTGTCCCGACCATTACTGCAAGTTCTAATCCCTAGTTTCGTAATCAGCGTCCCAAAATACATAAGGGACAGGTAGTCTCGTCAAGTTCAGCGTTTTCCCCCCCTTTTTTCCGTTTTTTTAAGGACTATTTTTCTTTGAATAAATAAAAGAAACAAAGTTAATAAAAATACATTGAAGACAAATATATATTTTGGGTTCATACGTTTGTTTTCAAGCTATTCCTTCTTCGACCGGAAGTGACTAGCATTTGATTTTTAAATTATATACATAATTTTTTACTTGTCCTTCGGCAATTTTCGACAGATTATTTTTTTTTAAAATTTTTTTGGGCTGTCCACAAAAAAACCCCAAAAAATAAATACCCAGCACACCCCCGGGTATCTAAAAAATTTTATATTTCAGTTTAAGATTTTGAGCACGTCCGTATAAGCTTGGATGGGTAAAAATAGATCCAATAATTAAAAAAACCTTTGTTGATTGGCCAAATTAACAAGTATTTTCATATTTTTTTCTTTTGCTGAGTTACCGAAAAAAAATAATGTTTTGAACTTTTGGCTTATGGGACGGCCTTTTTAACCCCTATAATCGTTTTTTATGTATGTTTTAATAATAATATTGTTAAAAATAAAAGGCCACGTTATATGGTAATAATCCCACGGGTGCGACCTTAAAAATCAAATGCGAGAAGAGTGTTATTTAAATTTTAAACGACACAAGAAGCGGCTTTTGATTTTAGTCAAAAATGGGATAATATGTGCTTAGAAAAATGCTTGGACCCGTCAATGATTGTTTTTAGTAGCGGCCTTTTTTTATTTTACTTTTAATTTTTAATTTAATATTGTAATAGTTTGTCGTACCCCCTTTACATTTTTGTATGTCAATTGTTGTAACTCCTGTTGACAGTAAGTTTTGAAATTTTTCTGTTTTTTTTTATACCAAGTTTACTAATTTTGTTACTTTATCAACATTTGTTATCTTTATTACTTAAATTCACTTTTTAACTTTATTAAGAACCCTTAGACAATAACAGTTTCTTAAAATATAGCACTAATGATGGTTTTTATTAAAAGCGCTTTGCTAGGATTTTGGTATTAAAGTTTTTTTTATTTCCTATGCACTAATTGGCAATATTCTAAGCGGCGAAACTTGTTTTGAATATTTCGAATAATCACTGGGAAAATTAGCCTACACTTATGTCTTATTATTTTTTTCAATATCTCAACAATGTACGACTTCGTCTTATAAACTTCTTTCGATCCATCTGCCTAGAATTTCTGACTTCAGAAAATTATTAACAGGCCTCAAAAGGCGGAGACGCACCATCTTGTTAAAACCAGATGTTTCTCTTCGGCACATCAGCTTCGTCATTAGGAAACAACATAGCCAAATTTAGAACTAGTTCTTTCGAAAATTTCAAATACCCCGCGCCAGTCAGATTTTCTTTCAAAAAGATCCTATTACTCGATCACAAACAATTTCTGCCCAAACATTGCTTTTTTGGGGTCATTTAGTATGCCCTTCCCTGCTCAATACCGAATATCTGTGTTTAGTGCATTTAATAAAAATTAATTAAAGAGATCAAAAATTGCAGAAAACTGGCAAGATTTATCTTTTTTTATTTAAATGAGCCTATTAGCACAAGGCAATATAGACAAGATAATTTCGTAAATGCACTTACTTGTCAAACAAAAGGTCTAAACAAACGGCACCTGCACATATCCAACAAATTACATTAAAAAATAATCAAGACCAGAATAGAGTCGGTCTTAAAATATTAAGAAAGGAAATTTTTTTAAAATTTAAAAAAAGGGGGTTTTTAGGATGGTTACCCTTTTTTCTTTAAACAATTTAAAACAAGGGGAACGCAAAAAAATATAACCAGTTTCTATCAAAACTCTTGTGTAATATAAAAAAAAAACATTTTTACAGCACTTATAGATGGCAGGATGATTTCCCTTTTTTGTTTTGCAAGAGTCAAACCATGGTTTTTCCGCGTTTTGTAGCTTGCAACGCAGATGTTTACCCAAAAAAGGGGCCAAAAAGGGGGAAAAATTTTTTATGGTTATCTTTTATAAATAAAAAAACCCCTAAAGGAAATTGTTTTGTGTGTATCTTCTTTGGGTTTTAAAAAAATTTTTAAAAATTTTTAATGCTTCCATTACCCCAAGTGTTTTTAAAAAAACTTTCTTCCAGGGGGTTACAAAAAAGGGGTCCCAAAAATGTTAACCGGCAACTGTGCTAAACGAACTAAAAAGCTGCCCAGTCATTTTGGTCAGTGGGGGGGAAAAAAAATTTTAAAACAAAATAAAATTTAAAAAACCCTTTTTTGCACGTTGCGGTTTTAAGATGTAATACATGTGGGGACTTTTTTGTTTTTATTGATAAAATTAAATTAAATCGTTAAATCTCAGCAGGCTTGAATTTTTATAAGGTGCTTTGCTGACAACGATTTGTTTATTGTACGGTTGATTTTTATTTTAATAAAAAAATTTTATTAAATACCTTTCGTTGAGATATCAGATAAAGTTATTTATATAAAAAGGGGGGGAAAAATTTTTTTTCCTTCCGCGGATAATTTAAAAATGAATTTACTTAATGGAATATATGTAATTTCATCCATTGTTTTTCATTAAATTTTTCAAAAATTATCTTTGAATTTTGGTTTCTATTATTAAATTGTGGTTTTGATTGTTGACGTTAACTTTTGTTTTTAAAATTTTGGTATGCTCGGGGGAACGGGGTTTTTTAAAATTTTCCCCCTTCCCACAGGGCCCCCAAAAAAAATACGAAAAAAATTAAGAAAAATTTTTCCCAAAACATCAAAATATCTGAAATTGCTTTGTTTAAGCTACAGATCTGAAAAATACGTATACAAATTTTAGGCACAGACTTCTGATGTCAAAATAGCTTGGTTTAGGTCAACTAGGCCATATCTGAAAATACTTTAAATAATTAATCTTTCTTAAATCTAATTAATACAATTAGATTTAAGAAAGTGTCAAAGATGTTTGATTTTTTTTCTAATAACGAAAACTATTGGGGAGGGAACACAGAGTGTATTAGGCTAAGATTCTGTAAAAAGTAGGGAAAAAAAGTCAAAATAAGGATCGCATGTCCTTGTTGCCCTTAAAGGTAACTCATAAGTTTGTCTCTGTTTTTTAAAAAGATAGAAAAAAAAGGGGAAAAACAAAAAAATTTTTTTTCAGAATCGGGCCTTTTTGGGGGCCTTTTTTTTAAAAAATGAAGATAAAAGGATCGAAATACACTCAGCGTGCTTTGGTTTCACCAATGGTTTTTGCTATTAAATTCTTAAATACGTGCATTTGGACAACGTTGACGGTACAAGGGTAAAAATTGGTTAAACATATAAAAGTCCTACACCCAAGGTACTTAGTGTTTAGGCTTTATGCAATCTCTTGTATAAATTGCCATTAAAAGTGGTTTAGTGATCAGCTACAAAAAAGTGAATGTTTATAAAAGTAAACCTCTTTTTAATTTTCTATATCATTAACATCTGAAAAACTCATGTACAGAAAAATTTTTTAAAGGGGAAAGGGTTTTTTTTTTGGGGCCATTTTGAGAAAAAAAAAAACGCATTAAACATATTTCGTATGGATCTTAATTTGTAAACTACAGGGTGCTAAACTTTTAGGAAAAAATATAAAATTAAAGATATTTAAATACATTTTGGAATGCTAGGACCAAATTACCCAAAACCCCAAGAAAAATTACCCCTTTTTTAAAAATCCCTTTTTTGCTTTTTTTGGGGGAAAATTTTTAAAACCCGGGGGTTTGAGACTGTTTCAAAAAGGGTTTTTCGGGGAAATTTTTGTTTAAAAATTTTTAAACCCCCCTCCAGTTAACGTGCAATAAAAATTTTTTAAGTATATTTAAAAAAACCAACTATTGAGATCTGGGGACCTGGTGAGATGATATTGGCCCCTTTTGGGGCTATTCATTTAAAAATTTTTTTTAAATATCCCCCTAAAAAGGCTGGTGCCCTCTTATAAACCATAGTTGATTTTTCAAAATGGAAACAAACATCTTTTATAAAAACTAAAATTTTTTTTAAAAAACTGTCGGTGATTATGTCCTTTTAAACCCCCCTTGTGAAAAACCGTACCCAAAAAAATAATCCCCTTTTATGAGGAGATTCCAAGATTGCATGTGCTTTTTTTTCCTAAAAAAAGACTATTATGAAAGTTTTGGGGGGGCTTTTCTCGAAAAATTGGCTGTATAGGTAAATAAAATTTCATTATAAAATAATGGATTTTTGTACACTTTTTTTTGAAACTGTTGGGGAAAAATTCATTTAGTAATGGAAAAAATTTTTAGAAAAGGGGGGGGCCTTATCCGTAGAATGTGGTAGGGGGTGATAAAAAAAAAAAAAAGTCAAGGGGGAATTTTTTTTTAAAAAAATATATTTAGGTATTCAAAAATTTTTTCCCATTTTTGGTGTGCTTAATCGGGGATCTTCCTCAACTAAATTTAAAACCTCCCCCTTTTTAATTTTTTGGGGGGTTTTACAGTACATTTTTTTGGTTTTTGATGATTGTCTGTTTAAACTTTTCCTTTTTTTCAAGCTTCTGTGAATATTTTTTTAAAAAAACCTTTTTCAACCGCCTGATTTCCCCCGAAAACCCATACCCATGTATGTATTGCATAAAAACCCCCCAAAAAACCCCCTTTTTCTAATATTATTATTAATTTGAATGACCTGAATACGTGACAATTAGAAAAGTCGACAACCGTCAAAACCGTTTTATGTTAACAAAACAAAATCTGCTTTTTACCCACTAGATACGTTTTAAATCCATATTAATACCCTATTTAACAACGTATAAATTAAGGAATATATTTTTTTAAAATACCCTAACCTGAAAAAAATG
>JAHBCN010018244.1:0-17272 GCA_019359885.1 Listronotus oregonensis
GGTATGTATGCAACGACTTCTACAAATGTAGAGGGTGTGCCATTTTCGACACTTTTATGGGATATCTCCATAATTATTGGTGCTTTTATTTACCAACACTCCCAAAGAAAAAGATCTTACGTGTTAGATCCGGAGATTGTGGTGGCCACCTTATAGGTCAATGTATTCCTATTCAACGATTTCTAAAGTGAGTATTTGAATACTCTAGTCTATTTAGATCTTCGTCCATTAATCTCTTCGTATTCTCACTAATACAGTGTTAATGGTTATTACGCAAAAAGTTTATAAGTTTACTATAAACTGACTCATCAACAGCCGTTAACTCTCATCTTTCTGTGCTTTTCAGAAGCTTTAGTATTATGTCCCTTTAAAATTAATTGGAACGCTTATATTTGATCCCTTTAAAAATTGCATTGGATTTCTTATGTGCCATCACAGAACGCAACATCTGGTAATTTAGCAGAAACATTTTAAGTAAATTTTTTTCTCCCTATATATATATATATATATATATATATATATATATATATATATATATATATATATATATATATATATATATATAATATATAAAATATATATATATATATATATATATATATATATATATATATATATATATATATATATATATATATATGTAAATATGTTCCTTCTGAGGCGCACTCAATTAAGACAAGTAGTAGGCTTTTTGGGCCCACAAAATGCAGGGTTTGAGGGAAGGGGAGGAAAAAAGCCTTACACAATATACGATTGCACTGCACTAACGTACAGAAGACATATAGTGTTCGGAAATATACATAGCGGAATTCCTCTGCCGCATGAGCATCTTGGTGGAAATCAGATAGACCTGATAAAGAAAAGCGGACTTCTATATAACAACAAAGGAGAGCACAATAGGCCAACAGGCTGCAGTTTAAATGTAGGCATGGGACCAACCCCACTTAAACCAACCAACAGAACAATTACTATTTGTGTTTTAGCAAAGCCGCAAATTTCCCATACTAATTAAAGTAATTTATTTGTTGCTACAAATTAATACAAGATCGTTTTTCTCAAAACGTATAAAAAATGAGATTTTTAAAAACTAACCAATAAATAAAACGTCCCATTAGGAAAATGATAATTTGATGATTTTAATAAACCTTTTTCTTAACTATTCCTTCTGAAACTTAGTTATTGTTATACATCATTAATGACCGCAAATAAAATATATAAATAACTTTAATCCCATGAATAGTTTTAAAATAATGTTGGTGCTTTCCTTACATCTCGTTTAGATCACACAAGATCCTGACTGTTAAAAATGTTCTTGTAATAAGATGTTCCGAGAAAGGCAAAGAACCTTCACAAAGCGTACCTTCATACATCTCAATTAAATAGAAAGACCACATGTAGTTTAAACGAGTGGCCACCATTGTGGGTGCCCTGTTGACCGGCTGTTATTACAAAAAAGGTCCTTAGAGTTTAGGATCGACACCTACCTGCAATGGGTGGACAGGTATGTGTTTTTGAAAATAATATTAACACATTAAAGCTAATTGGCATTTCCATGGTAAGAGACACATGGAAAATATATATTGTGGTATTTTATTGTCAGTTAAAATAAAATATATTTCTTTTTGTTCATAAAACTATTGTAGTATTTTCTTTGTAAAAAATGCTTCTAATTTACCATTCTTTTTTTAATTTAATAAATATCTTTTAGTAAAAATTAAATTAATATGGGTTGATTTAATTTTTTTTATAGAAATATATTGGTACCCTTTTTACTGTAAGGATGATTTTAAAAATATTTTTTAAAACTTTAGCTGATATGTGTAGAAAAAATAAGGTAATAGCTATGTTTACATTTTTGTGCAATGATACTTATCTTTGACAAGATAAAATTACCTTTTATTAAGGGCTGTGTACTTTTACACTTTATATTATGTACAGGCAGAGCCGTCGCAATTACTTTTAAAAAGTAATTTAATTACAATTACCAATAACTCTTCTAAGTGTAAATTACGATTACCCCTTACTAGCATGATTGTTAAAGGTAATTCAATTATTAATTAAAACTAAAAGTAATTGAATATTTGGGAAATTACTCTATTTAAATTATCACATACATATTACACACAATACACTAAACAAATAAAATATTTATACCAATATGCAACGTACGCGCGCGACACACTATTTAAATTACTTTCTCGGCAAGTTCAACATCTAATAACTCTAAAATATATTTTTTTCTATCCTACCCCAAACATCAACAGATTTTTTTACAAAAAAAGTATAAAAACGGTGGCGCATCAATCGGCGCAGAGGCGGCGATCGCCGGATTAAAAGCGGCCCGCCGCGCGCCGTGTTTCACGATGCTCTTTCTGTCTAGCCAAAATTTCGGCAGTTTTTCCATAAAGAAAGATAATTGAATTTTTCGTAGTAATTCAATTATTTATTAGGTAATTGAATTAATTTCTAAGTAATTCAATTACTTCATAAGTAATCAAATTACTTTCTTAGTAATTAAATTACTTAAGATTCGTGAAAATCAATTACCAATTACGATTACAAGAGCCAAGTAATTGAATTAAAGTAGTCCTCTTACTGAAAAGTAATTGAATACGATTTTTCAAATATTTTAAGACAATTACCACAGCTCTGTGTACAGGGTGTCCCAAATTCGATTCTCATGATTAGGATCTAAGAAACATAAAAAGATACGAGGTCGATTAAATGGAGCCTAAGTTTCGCAATTTAATAATAATCAAAAGCCACATTTTATTTTGATTTTTTTATGACTTTATTTAAATAGATATAACAAAATACATTGCCCATTCTCATTATTACTTTTTCTGTTTTACAAGGCAGTGTTATTAGATTTATACACCGACGTTTTGTTTTTGAGCTGCCATCATCAACTTTGTTTTTTTAAATAAGGCCTTGGATTTTTTATTACGTATTTTAAGAGATTATAGCATCCCAAAACCAATGATGTATCACACTTATTCGAAAAAATAATTTTAATGTTTTCCTACCAAAAATCTAATGACTGTTGCCGCGCCCTGCGTAGTCCTCGCTCATTGTGACTAGGCCTAGACGAGTTAACACAAGGCGAGATTCGCGCAATGTAAGTTTGCCTTTTAGGTAATTTACCATAAATATTATGCATTTTTACTTTGCAGTAGAGTAAAAATGCGGCTTAATAACAAATATTTATTTTAAACCACTTAAAGTTATCCAGATTCATAAAAATTTTAAAATTATAAAATTTAGAAACGGAGCCCCCACGGTTCTTTTTGCTTTTTGTCCTAACTTTTTTTTTGCAGCTTATCAAAACCAAGAAAAATACTTTCTAAATAACGTGGTTTGCAGAATAAGGTTATTTTAATTACCCTAACAATTTTTCGCAACATATATATGTGCGAGAGGACGCCTACGCTCTGCATAGAATATGACATATTAAGACGATTAAGCAATTTCTACATAACAACCATTGTTTTAAAAATATTTAGATGCAAAAGTAAAAAGTGTCAAACCTTGTTTTTTATCCAAATCTCTGTTGCATTAAAATAAAAATATTTGTTAAAAGAACTACATTTTAAAACTTAAAAAATCTCTGTAAAAATTATTTTAATATTCTTAACATTAAAACAATAAGACCACGAATTGAAATAAAAATAATATTGTATTTAAAAGAAAGTGAATGCATTAAGTTTATGTTACAATCCCCATGAAGTTGCGTATAGCCGAAAGAAGCTTTTTGTGTGTAAGATATTAAAAAGATTATCATAGGAGTACCATCTTTCAAAAATACACAATGGTGTAAGCCTCGCCTGTTATCTAGTCATTGTGAATTAGCTCAAAATACCAACTGCAGAGAAGTTGCAAACAAATTAATTAGAAGATACATTAAGGAAAGAATAAATTTATTTTGAAAGAAACCACATAATGTATATGTAAAACAACAAACGACTGTTTCTGAATTGTAGTACCAATTTTCTAAATGCAACTGAAGCTAAATACCTTTTTTGCTTAATTAAAAGTAACCTTATACTATATTCCACTTGCCCACGAGATTATTTTCCGGTTGATATTTATTAATTTCTTTATCGATATTAACGGAACGTCATATTTTTGCATAAATGACAAGATTTTCTAACTGCCGGTTTCACCGGAAATGACTGAAAATTTTGATTTTTAAATAGACAATCTGTATATTTTTGTTGTTCGGATTCTACAGATTGTTTTACATTCCAGTGCATCATATTTAGATCAGGTTTTGTCCAACTTTTAATTATAAATTAAATTTAATTTTTCATGTAACGTGCATTGATCATTCTATAATCACCTCATATATTTTACTCTCATCAATTTAATCTTTTAAAACTTTTTTGACTAAGTTCTCGACACACACTTTTTTTAGTAGGTATTTTTGCCCTAGCTTAAAAGCTGAAATTGAAATAGTGTCGTAGTGTTTTACCTTGCTTTAAAATACTACATTTAGTATTTTTATAGAATCATTATATTTCTATTCTAGTTTTTAAGCTAGAGCAAAAATACCAAAATAATAATGTTAAGAACCCTCTAATAAAAAAGTTAAAGGAGATAAAATTGAGTTTGTATTTTTCTGAAAATAAGTCAAATATGTGGCGTGAGTTTGGGATGATCATAACTGATATGGCTCCTGGGCTGGGACTCTGTAAAAATATAAGGAAAGAGAATGTCAAAATAGGGATCACATGTTCTTGTTGCATTTAAAGGTAACTCATAAGTTTGTCACTGTTTTGAAAGAGATAGAGAAAAGGAATGTCAAAAAATTTGCTTACAGGATCGGGCTTAAATGAAACGTTAACAATTATAAACAACGATGAACTTATCTAACATTTTATTTAAATTACCATTGCTTGGCTAGCGCGGATCACAAAACCTTATCATGCTCTTAATATATAAAAAACTATGATCTGTCATATAGATATGATTTTAAGTATCATTTTTAGTATCAAAATGATACATTTTTTCGGACTGAGTACTCTAATGGTTCCATCATAGTCCTAGGACCATAATGAATTCATTATAGTCCCACGGCCGTTATGAAAAGGACCTAAGACACAACTGCTTTTAAAAAAGTTTTTAGCCTTCACATTTCACATGTATTGTCAAAAAGGTGTCAAGAATATTTTTTAACCAAATTTTTAACATGTTTCACTTCTTTGATGCCAGAAGATAAGGTTTTGTATGTTATTCATATCAAAAAGGATCATTATAATACTAGCTGTGAATATTATTAGCAAGTCGCTAGCCGAGACTGATAACACAGCGATCCTTATTACATAAATAACTAATTTATACGTATTGTGAGCTTCTTCTTCTTTGTCTATATATAAAATGTGTATAATATAAATGCTAATATATAAATAAACGTTGACGTAACCTTTCAAAATTTGACATTTCACTTTTACCACTAGTATTTTAAAATGTTACTTTAAGGTACTAGTTCTTTAAAGTAACATTTTTAAGGCATCTGGATAGTGTTAAAAATTGAACTTTTGACACGTTTTTAGAAAAATAGATTAATTATTTAATGTGTTATCGTGTAGGGAATATAACTTCTTTTACTTTTATAGAATAAAGCAACAAAAATATTTACATGGAAACTCACGAGGTAGAGTTAGAAGACAGGCTGTTATTGGTTACAAAAATACGAATGTATGCCTCTATTTTTTTCACGCTAGTAACAAAATTTATTCCTGTAAATTAGGATCCCGGGCAATATTTCACGCCTTTTCCAAATAGTCTTTGGTCGGCTTGCTCAAACGCAAAGCTGGTTTACACTAAAGATTAATCTCTCTAATCTGTCGTAACGTGTGGTTTCGTTCGGGTGTACGTATCTTTAAAAAGCATTTTAATGTTAGTTTGTATTATGTAATGTATAAATCTTTTTCCGGATTTGCTTTTTCAATACTTTCATTATCCGATTTCAAGCCAACAAAAAGGAGTATTTTGTTGTTCGGGACCAGGTAAAGACAGGTTCTATAATTCGATTTAAGGTATTTGATGCGGAAGAACGGTTTAAAAATTTCATGGTAAAATAGATGCGCCGCTTTGGTATTTTGAAAATATTTAACAATTTAAGACATAACATCTGTCTATTCGGATTAGGTTTTTTAATTTCATGTAAGCTTAGGCTTTTTGTTTTATGTGTAAGAATGACATCTAAATCAGGTATGAAGATTCGTGTAGCCATATCTCACAGTGTTTTTTTAATTTTAAAGGAAAAAATCAAGGTGCACATAGTGCATCTGCTCAAGTTCCGGCCTGACTAGTGTGTATTTTACACGAAACCTTTCAGCGTATTAACTCTCGCCCCTCTATTATCACTTCGTTATCGTTTCTCATAAAGGTATGAGGTTTGGTTAATATCAGTGTCCTAAATAACGGTAAAAAAATTGAGAATCTTATGTCAAGTGGTTTCTGAGATATTCGATTTTAAAAATAGCTTATTTTACTACTGACTGACTGACTTATTCACTCATTTATTGACTCATCAAAATATAAGGCACTTCCCGAGGGAACAGAAACTTGAAATTTGGTATGTAACTAGGTTCTAGGACTAGAATTAAAGAAAACATTCTAAAAATTGCACATTTTTATTTGGCATTCCCCGAAAAAGGGGTAGTATCGTATATTTAGGTGGTATTCTAGAAGTTTGCAATCTGATTGAACCTGCGTTTCTGAATAAGTGTTTTTGGTATGAATAACCCTTACAAAATAGCTACAAGATTCTTATATTTGTACGTTGTGGCAGTAAGTGAAGTCTTTAAAGCGATACCTGTGAAGAATGTCCAAAAATGTATTAACACCAGAAGTTGTGGTCATAATGCAGGATATGGTTTCAAAAGCTCGTCAATTACCCAATAGAGATTTAGTAGCAGCTCTAGCTATATAATTAGGTAGTGTGAGCAATATTTTGGCTGACGTTTTGAGTTTTAAATAGCTGTGTGCATGATGCATTTGCTAACAATAAAACAAAAACAGGTTGGATTGCGACTTTCTCATCAATATTTGGAGTGTTAAAGAAATATGAACAAGACTTGGGTCTAGCATCATAATTCTAAACCACAATAAGAGGCTAAAAATTATTTGAACCCAGTACTTTGTCTTCGAAGCGAGTTAGGGTTCAGAAATCGGTCTAAAAGGGATTATTGCAACATCCGCCCTACTCGCCAGATTTGACTTTTTCGGGCTTCTGGATCTTCCTATATTCTAAACAATTTATTGGTGTGAAATAATTTTTATCGAACGATAGCAACTGTGGAAGCGTATTTCGACAGTTTTCGGGATTCTCAATTCAGGGACGAAATTCATAACTTAAACAAGTGAATTAAAGGTCGAGAAGTGCAGGTCAAATGTATTAGTTGTGAATATATATATTTTTTTAATTTCTAAATAATATAAAACCGGCTGTAAAAAGAGCAAATCAATCGGTGGTTGAATTTGGTAACTGATTTACAAATAATGGGGTTAAATTTTTTTAATCTTGCAACAATTTGACAAATTTTCTAAATTAAGATAATTATCGAAGGTTACCATATGGAAATTTTTGGAGTGACACTAGATCAAAAATATTGAGCCATATTAATGGATTTAACCTAATGAGTAAACTTGCCTTGCATTTGATTTTAAAAATTTTATCAAATTCAGAAATTGGCATTTACGATTTAAAAAGTTTATAATAAGGATTAATATTTTAAATTCACAAATTAAAAATAAAGTCTTTGTTTTGCCCTTTTTTGTGCCCTCCAGTAAAAAAAAATCTTAAAATCCGTTTCCAAAGCATTAATTATTTTGAGATATACAAGAAGGTTCAAAAAACGTTATTATTTCAAAACACAAATTTCGACAGTACAGTATGAAATTAAAATAGGATATTGTACATTGTTCTTCAGAAAAACCTTTATAGATTCGTTTTAAAATTCCGGACTTTGCTCCTTTGTTGCCTGTACATAAACATCTCACTTATACTGTAATAGTATTTTACGTATCAAGTACAGAAAAGTGAAATTTTACTCGACAAGTTTGGTACGCTTCGCTCGGATTTAAATACAATACGAGTCAAGTAAAATCACTTTTCTAACGAGGTGTTAGATAAGTAAAAATAAAAAATTCGTTTATCACATAAAAAACGCTTACTTGGTATAAACTCTTTTTGCATACATTGTTATGCAGATGAAAAAAAATATATATTTTGCATTTGATATTCCAAACGTCACATTCGCGTTCGAGCGATTTTTGAGCTGTTCTTGGCCGAAAAGCCTTTAATAGTTGAAGTCAAGTGTGGAACTTCAGATTGATAAGCACTATTTAAAATAAACATTTTTTCTTTCTTGTTAATTGTGTTTTTATGAAGTAATGGTTGTATGCTGTAATGATGGCTATGCTGTAAAATGGTCTATTAGTGCATAACTGTACAAAATGTGGAAAAAGTTCATTTTCCAGACTTATTATGTATAGTTGGATCAGTATTGGAATGTTCTCTTTAAAAGAAAAAATTAACATAAAAAGTAGTCAAAAAGGTTTGATTTGAACTGCGGCCGCCTTTGCTTTTTAAAATGTGCCGCTTTCCGCACGTGTCTGTAAAAACAGTCCATATAAAAAGCAAAGGCGGCCACCAGTAAAAGCCAAACCTTTTAAGTTACTTTTATTTTTTTTAAGGGCACCCAATATTCATTTTAATACTCATCCAACTATAAATACCTATTATTTTATTTAGTATGCATTTAGTCCAAAAAGTTTATTCTATTTGTAATAGCTTAAGTGATAAATAAAGATTACTTTACTTTACTTTATTTCAAACCCTAAAATCATGTTTTTTTTCTACCGAATTTCAAAACCTATTGAAATAATTGGACAATGTAGATTATTAAAGGGCACTAGCCCGGAGAACCAGCTATCGTTCTTTTATTCATTTCTCTATTTTAAACATATTAACCTTTTAAAAATGTATTTTGAATTTTAAAATCCCCAAACTTATCATTCCGTAAATTCTTGCCCAGACACTCTTCACCTGAAATTATGGTATGTCATGTTATTTAAATGTATACAGGTAGGTAGTTTGTGAAAACACTCAAATGTTTAACGTTATCTAAAACAGGAGGAAGTGAATATGTTAGTTTTCATCGAGCGTAACAATGCCGTATTTATCGTACACGAGGCCAATTAATAATGTTACACTGATTGATTATGGTTTCGGCACTCCCTTTATAATGTGAATGTCGACGTAATTACATCCACAGGTGCGCTCTGCAAAGAGACACATTTATATGCGGGAGCGTGATCATTTAACTTTTGAAACTCTTTTGTCCGTTAGTTCATATTCATTCAGTTTTTGAAGCACGTAAACCACATAATAAGTGTAATTCGGAATATACTGAATTCGGTTTTATGTTTAAAGAAATGGAGCTTGCTGAGTGGTGACCAGTATGGCACATACAGCAGCGTAGGTTTTGTTAGATATAATTTAAAAAACAAGTCTTCCTGCTGCTTAAAAAAATATAAAGAGTTGAAGGGTAAACGATGACACTCAGTTAAAAGAATTTTAATCTCCAAAAAAAAACCTTAGAGTTACAAAATAATGCAGTTAATTTGGACAGTGGGGAAAATGCTAAGTTTCAGTTTTACCACTGATCATCTACGCGCCCTGGCGTCGCGTTTATTAAACTGTTTATTATTTTTAGTTTTTAGGTAAATAAATTACTGGAGTAGTGATTTTTCTCGAGATAAATACACATTAATATATTTATCCTCTAAAGCTACTAATATTACACAATATCCAGAAAACCAGCATAATTTATGCCTAAATTTTTTTTATAATGGCATTATTATGAAAAATTGAAATAAATTAAATAAATGTTTTTTTCAAACATGCGACTTGCCAAAAAAGGGTCTGTAACTATTAGGTATATTGAGAAGAGTGGGCGAAAAAAACGATGGAACTCCAGTTTTTAAAGTTAATTAATAAAAATATATGTTTGGAGAAGGTGAATTTATTCGTATAATTTACAGCAAATAACGAAAAATATGCACAGACTAAAACAGCCAGGCAGACTAAGTGGAAAAATACCGAGGTTCGGGATTTACCGCTGATATTCCACCCTTCCTAGCGTCGCGTAAGAACTTGTAGTTTATTGTAGAACTGTTTATTTTTTGGTTTAAATACCTATTTAATGAACCACTCATTTTTTCTCGTAATGTCAATGTATTTTTTAAAACTAAAAGAAAGCAAAAAAATAATCACTAAAGAAAAATAAAAATGATATTAAAAATATTGTATGTAATTTTTTTTTAATAAAATGTATTTTAAAAACTTTTATTAAGGTATAGGTTTTATCAGCCGCACTGTGGAACTTCTTGTTTTTTCCCATAAAAACTAACATTACAGTGGTTTTTTGAAAATTAAAAAAAATAATTGTTTGTTGCTATAACTCATAAATCAATTAAATAATTATGTATGTAGCTTAGATTAGACTAGATTAGATTAGATTATTTGAGCGGTGATGGCAAAAATGACCTCCAGCACTGCAACCTTACCAGATTTATTGTGGTTTCTCCTATCGTTCTTTAGAGTACCTTGTCCAGGCCCGTCTTTTTAACTAGACTCCAGAGTCTTGACACTGGCCACTCCATATATCTTGCCGGTTTTGGCTTTTCCCCACCAAGCCTAGTAAACCTAAGCCTACATAGTGCTTCGCAGTGGCACGACACATGTACGGCTGTTTCTTCAGCCTCCTAGCAGAACCTACACAGGCTGTCCTTCACCAGGCCTATTCTTTCCAGGTGCTTGTTGAGTTTGCAATGTCCTGTTACAGACGTTTTTGCTGATGCCTACAAACTGTGTATGGCCACCTTACTCCACTTTACGACTGCGGCTCAGTAGGTCCGAGGTAAACTTGGCCGAGCAGGTCTTAATGAACTGCTTTGCCTGTCGTTGTCCTGGTGTTTATACCCACTAGCTCTGATGTATGTAGCTTGCTACCATTTAAATTTTATTCGTTTTAATAGTTTTTCAATTGATCTGTATAAGTTTAAAAATAATGCTTTATCTAAGACTACCTGTTTTGCGAAATTCATCGTATTTTCCGTCGACTCTTCATATAGTAAGGTTGTTTTCCCAAAACATCCCTTGTTAATACAATATACACTTTTAAATAAATTTCTGTGGATGCCTTATTTTTACAAAAAATCCTTTGTGTTTCTATTGTATGGAACCTAATGTCTGCTGAGGTCTTTTGTTTTTTTCCAATCTTTTAAATCTTCCGTCTTAGTAAACTGTTTCTTACTTCACTTTTGACACCCACGGTACATCAGTATTTAGGCTGCAACCCTTCATGAGCTATCCTGAGACAAATAATTTAAAACACTTTAGTTAATTTTTATCTCTTGAATTATTAGTTCGATTTTGTAACGTAGCTTTAGATACTGTGATTAAACACTGTGTTTATTTTATTCTTCATTCTCTTCTTCTTCTTCTTTGTGCCCTTATTAATTTTTACTCTTATTTACTGTTTTTTTCACTTCTTTCTTCTTTTTAATTTACTAAAATTCTTGATGCTAAGAACCTCAACGGTATTTATCTAATTAGCATGATTTAGGGAAACATTGAGCTAGTGCCTCAATAAGTTCACGATGAACTGTTTCAGATTAAACTTTTTCCTAACTTAAACATAAAAAAAAATATTTTTTTCTGGATTTCAAATGAAATCTAGTATAGCCATTAACATTACATAAATACCTTTTTTGTACACCTAATACATGTTTAATTTGGACATCTTTGGTTTTTTAAAAATCTCTTCTATTTTTGAAAGCCAAAGTTTTATAGAATAAGTCTTTGAAAATTTAGAATATAACAATGGACAATAGTACTTTGTCACAAATATAGTATCTCTAAGTCTGCTTACTACCTTAAAGGCTTCTTTAAAATGCTTACGTTAGACATAGACATAGACATAGACATATAAACTTGATTAGGGATTGATATATTAGTGTAGTTAACTATAACTATCATCTTAATTCTTCTTAACAAATACTTATGATTACAAGATCCATTACAATTTTTAAATTTTATAATATAACATTAAACACATTATCTGTTTCTAAAAAATGTTGATAACTAGAACTACTTAATAATTTTGGTGAAAATATATTAGTATATTAAAGGACTATATATACAGTCAAATAACACAAAAATGAAAATAACTGGAATAAAATAATAAATGGATATAACCCTCTTTAAATATCAAAAAAAAAAATAATAAAAATAAGAAATAAGAGTAACTAATCAGAAAATTCCAAATAAACGTCAAGTTTCAAAAACAAATAAACACAAATAAACAGCTGCTGCGGCAGTCATCATTCTATAATGTTTCATTAGCGCATGCGCGAAGTTTATTCTTATTTTTTTTTCTTGTTATTTGTCTGAATAAACGCCTTATTGTAATTATGTATATTCAACTTTTATTTTATGTTTATGTTATATTATTTCTTTGTGTAAATCTACCTTAAAGTACTGTTTTCATACATTTTATAAATTTAAGTTAGGATACTCTCAAAGCTTGTGAATATTTTATTCTATGCAACAATGGTAATTTATTACTTGAGCTTCAAGTCTGCAAGTACGGTCGTCAAAAATTTAATTTTGTCTTTTAAACCAAGAAAATTGCTTTGCCTCCGGAACGGGTTTCTAATCTTCTCTGCACCTACATGTCAACTGGTGGCATAAAAGAACATTAATAGAGAAAGCCAGTTGCCAAAAACGGACATAGGATTAATTTCTTTCTATATTTTATTTTAGTATATTAAAATTAAAATTGTTTTAACATGTGGTAATTAAAAGAGGTATTGTCTGAAACCCTTACACTCATAAGATATTTAGGTATATTTTCAACTGATACATTTTTTGAATATTTTTTTGTTTATTTTGAAATCATTTGGGTAGTATTGTATTATGCAAAGAAACAGTAAATCTTCCCTTTAAAGTGTATAATTACAAAAGTAATTTTGGAAAAATTAGTAAAATTAAATTAAACAAATTTACATAAAAGAACGACACACAAATTACCATAGTTGAGCACCGTTAATCGAATAATTAAGTTCGTTAATCGCTAATCCGTTTCTAAAAAAGTTAAAGTCGTTAAACGTTAAAGCGTTACCTTTGAAACGATTTAAGTCAAGTTAACGTTAAACGTTAATCCGTTAACACGTGATAAAAACTGTTTTTTTATATCATTGCGGTAAAAATTTACTTATAAGAACTGTTGGTTTGGGTTCTGAAGGTTACCAGGTTAGAAGCAAAAAAAAGACGTTTATAATTAGAGTGTGTATAATTTAGTCATCTAGTATAATGTGAATATTACGGCGTTTAAATATCTTTTCCCGTGGAAAAAGGACGTTCAACTACAGCACCTAAGGTTATAGCCCAACGACTATATACCAAAGAACTGCTCAGTTCCATTTAACGTACGTTGGAAAATTTAGGAGAAGCGGGCAGCGGTTGTGACGACCACCGGTGCTAAATATTGCTGGGCGACGTTTATCGATGTTTTGTTACCGATGTTCGATGATTTTAACATCGATGTTAGATGACACTAACATCGATGTTTACCTTTTAATGTTTAATATTATAAAAAAAGTGTTAAACGTAATTTTTCTAGCTCGAAAAATAAAATATTAATTTTTTGAGTGATTGAGAGATCAAAATCGATGTTTTGTGTCGATATTCCAACACTAGCCAGCACCGGTGGTGACGTCAGAGCGAGTTTGACCTTGGCAAACAAATTCGGCAAACTGAGCAGTCCTTTAGTATATAGTCATAAACTTGGTCAAAAGCCTCGTTCTGTATACTTTTTTAGCGGTTATTTTATAATAAGTAACACAGTTTTTCCATACATTTGTATGGTTTTCGTTAAAAGTTTATTTTTTGAGAGTCTACTAGAAAGCTAGCTTTCCATAGGACATGAGAGTCCCGCCTCTGTCACTGCCCTAAACGAGTGCTGCTAAGAGACGATAAAACATAAAACATCATTCGCCTCAAAAATAGCCACGTTTTGTGAACTGCATACTAAGTTCTTTCGGATGGTCAGAAAATGCAAATAGCAAGTAAATCTCCTAAATTTGGTTAAATTGGATGAAGATTCTTTGATTTTATGCCAGCCTGATGGTGATGGCTCCGGCAGATAAGTATGCTGCCCAGTAGCGGCTCTAGAATAATAAAAATTGACGGTCATTATCAAATGAGATTATATATAGGTGGGCACAGAAATGGTTTAAGAAAAACGATTTTATTAATTCAATTGACTATGTAAGATTAGGCTGATACCAACTTTGTATTACTTAGTAATGCCGATTACAGAACTAACTGACACACCTTTAGTTAAAATATCTTTCTGAGCTTGTTTTTAGGCTAAATTTAGTGCTTTACCGGCCGTTCTTGTAGGTTGCTGACGTAGTAGCTATATTAATAAAAATGAATATATCATATATACAGAGCAAAGCTAATAGACTGCTATGCGCTTTTCACTGCAGTTGATCATACAGTAGCATTAACATAGTTACGTTTGACCGATGACAGCGCTGATGGTCGGTCGAGCACAAAAAACCCGCCTTAAAATATTCCCCAAAAAAAAAACCCCCCCTTTTTTATTAAATGAAAAAAAACTTTTTAGTTCGTTATCAAAAATATAAGTTAAAAAAAAAAAAAAAACTAAAGAAATACCCAAATTTTTGCTAGCAAATTTTTAGCATCTTAATCCTTATGTTAATTTTACCTTTTCAACAATAATTACTTTTGTTTCTCCTAAAATATTTAAAATATTATGTTAAGTCAAGTAAATCAAGTGCATTTTTTTTTTTTTTTAATATTAATAAATCCCATATATAGATTTCTTATGGCAGATTCCAGATAACTGAAAAGTCATCCGTGTACAATCTATTTCCAAGAAGAAATCCAAAATTCTTCTTTTAGTTAGAGATTCATTTTTCTTTTTTCGGTTTTTGTTGGGTAATAAAGAAATGCAATAATTTAAAAAATTTTAAAAACTTAAAAAAAAATTTTTCCCAGAACAGAAACAGAAAATGTCTCACAAAATACCCCTTCTTTTTTTTTTTTTGTTTCAAATAACCTGAACAACTTTCTTGACTTGTAAGGCCATCAGACCAAAAAAAACCCCTTGACATATCTAAGGTATTTTTTGGACCTGGCATGATGAGCTTTTTACCAATCATATTTCTACTTTTTTTTGGGCCCTTAAAACCCTAGTTTTCTTGCTAATTACTATTTTTTTTTTTAGGTAAAAAGTTTCGTTTTTATTATGTTAAACATCATAATATATGTACTTTTTCCCTTTTTTTACCCAAAACAAGGTAATGTTTTCCGCGATCTCCCGGGAACCCCCATTTTAAATTTTTTTTACATTTATTTTTATTAGAAGCCCAAAATTCTTCCGGTTTTATCTTTGCTCCGTCACTGATGTTTATAAAAAAAACGGGAAAAAAAACCAATCCCTTTTTAAAATTGGGCCCGGGAGCCACAAAGTGTAATTTGAATAATACAAGAAGCCCGGCCGGAAATTTTATGAACCCTTTAAGGTTTATTTTTGGTTTAAAAGGTATTTCAAGATGGGAATATTTTCCAAATATTTTCGGTGGTAAAATTAATAATAAAATTATTAAATAAATTTTTTTTTGCAATAAGACCTTCTGTTTTTTTTTTTTTTTAAAGGAATTTAGATACTTTTTAGTAATTTATTTGTTAAATTTATGATGTTTTTCAACTGTGTATAAAATACAGTAAATATGACATTTTCAGAACAGCCCCGGGAAATTTTTTCCGATCCCTCTTTCCGTGCGCTTATACAAAATTCTCCATGGAAACTGTTCATAACAACGATTTATTTAATAATGACATTTTATTTTCTGTCAGTGAAATTTATGCCATTTTCAAAAAATAAATTCAGATTTGGAAAAAATCCGGATATTCCCGATGTTATATTACAACAAGCGGGAAGTGAGTGCAGATTTATTACCAGTGAAATCCGGTTGAGATATGAACATAAATATCACATTTTTTTCCCAATGGCGGACTCAGAAAGAATCAGAATTGAGAGTAACGATATTCTCTTGGGGTTTTTTTTCTGGGGAAAACCAAATCTATCCTTTTGAAACACAAGCTGTAGGATATGTCCAAAAAAAACAAGGTTCTTACATCAGAACAAGTAACCACATTTTTGTGAAGCTTAGATGGACAATATCTACTAGCAAAGTAATTTTAGTGTTTGGCATCTACGGCGCAGGCCCAGAGATGATTTAATACGTTTGAGTTTAGACGATGTGGAAGATAATGGGCGATTCCCCTTTCGTGTTCTTACGAGATGGAAAAAAACACAGGTCAAAAGTTTTACTATTACCAATGAAAATTGCAAATTTAATCCCTGTACACTTTACCGTAAATACGCAGATCTCCGCCCTAAAAATATGGAGAGTAAAAGATGCATACCGAAAAACCCAAAATGTTACAGTCAACATGTTGGGTGCCATACTATCAGTGGTATTCCAAAACTTGTTGGAAAATTTAAAAATAAAAATCACGAAGAATATACCGCATGGGCTAAGGCGTTCTTCGGCTACAATGTTGGGGGAAAGCGGGGAAAGATTTTTTCCTTTTTAAAAAACGCAGGATGGCTTTCTTCCCCAAGTGAAAGGTATATAAAAAAGCCATACAAAGAAAAATTTTAAATATCCCAAAGTTGTTTTTGGGCCCTTTTAACAAGCTACAAAATCTGTAACAGTCAATCAAGAGAACCAAAACAAACGAACACTCCGCTTCAACATCTTTAGTTCAAAAAAAAAATATAAAAGGGATTGGTTCAACAATAATACGAATTGTACAATAAATATAACTATTAATCATAACGGTTCCGTCCAAAATTAATTTTTTGATTTAATTAGCTTGTATTTTTTTTTTTTTAAATTTTTTTTACTTTTAAAAAAAAAATAAATAATCGCAATGTTCTTAAATCATTTTTTTTGATGTTTTTTTTTTTGTTGTTTTCAGGTACCTAGGTATAATAAAAAAATCGTTTATTATTAGAAATGAATTTCTCCGTTCTTGCATGACTTCTAAATATATATATATATATATATATATATATATATATATATATATATATATATATATATATATATATATATATATATATATATATATATATATATATATATATATATATAT